>SKCR01006680.1:0-47409 GCA_019454045.1 Zanthoxylum bungeanum | reverse complement strand
CTTTTACAAAGCTGACAAAAAAGTGCTCATCAGGACCATTCAGAAAGGAACAAAACATTAATCAACCCTCTAATCTTCTCATTACCATAGTATCATCTCCAGTATTACAACAAAACCCCAAAACAAAAACCAGAAAATGCACAAATCCTGTCCACAGTGGGATTTTAAAATGGTTCGGCAGGTAGATACAGTCGGAAAAATCAGCATAAACAGAGTATTTTAGTGCTTATTGTCCTTACAATATTACATAATATCGCAAGCATTTGGATTGTCACCATTGAACATTGACATGTAAAGGATATTCATATCTAGTGGCAGTAGCACTTGTTTCTGTGCTTTCAACTTTCCTGTCACACCAGGATGAGCTTTCTTTTCATAAGCACCAGCAGTGTAAGGTACATATGGCCAAATCTCTGGAGTCCCAATGCAATCCTTTCTTCCTAATCGAGGACGGAATTAGAAAAGCAGTTTCAAACAGGCCATCAAAAAGATTGCTTACAGTGATCTTGATTCAAAGCGAGCACTTATTCACCTTCTGTTGCTTTCTGTTTATCTTCACAGACTTCACTCCTGCACAAATCAAAAACTTTCATTTCAAATTCTGGTATTAAAAAAAAATAAACATTTTTTTGTTTTGTAAAACAAAGCAATGAAAGCAAAACTCACCCCTTGATGAGGAGAGAGCTTTCTTGACATTAAGCTCATAGCCATCACAGTCCATTCTGACTTTGAGATCAACAGTTTGTAATTGCTTCTTCTTCTACTTGTGCACCTGGCCTGAACTTCCAATCAAACCCGACAAATATTCTAAAGTTCCATTTTCTGAATTTCAAGACCTTTTCACCAACTGGGTATGGATTAAAATTTCTGAGAAAATTGTCAGAAAATGTTGATAGAATGAGAAACAAACAGAAGCCTGAGAGGTGTTTTGAAAATGTTACTTGTGAGAGGTGAATTTATACTAATTAAGAAAATGGAGATATTTATATTTCAGCAGTTTTGTCTTGTATTAGGGGTCTTATGCAAGCCAATTATGCTTCAGGTGTAAGAAAACAATTGAGGAAATTTTGCATCTGTATCCTTGTATACTTGAGCATGTATACTTATGCACCACCCTTTTCAAACATATGATATCAAAACCATAGGAGGGATTAGATGAAGAAGAAACATGAACTGTCATCATATCACAAGTTTCTGGGGGTATATGTTTCTTTCTGGGTCACTGGGAGCTTTGGACAGCAGAAGTGCATAACCATTACCCTCTGTCCCGTGTGGAAACAATAGCCTCAATCCAAACATAGGAATTTCAACTCGTCATGTGATCCTGAACATATTTGTAGGATTATGATCCAGCTTCCATGTATTTTCAGCTCTGAAAATCAAATTTGCACAAACAAAATTTCAACTCTCCAGAAACAGACGCTACCAGTGAACAAATTCAAATTGGTTCACTTCACTTTACCTAACTTACAAAATAAATTCTCTATGAGTGGCGAGGTTGGCCATAGAACACCATTCCAGGCGGTGGTAGTGGCCTGAAACTTGGAGCTCCTGGGGGTTGCTGAGTTAACATATGTAGCTGCTGATTCAAAGATGCCGGTTGCTGAGCCAATGGAATTTGTTGCTGCTGAGTTATTTGCAGTGGTTGCTGAGTCAATGGAACCATAGGGCTCACCATATGTGGTGGTGTAGGACCTGCCAGCATGGGTGGAGTGCTATCGTAACCATATGGGGTCATGATCCCACCTGATGGCTGCAAATACTGTTGGGGAGATGGGTTAGGGAGCATGTTATATTGTGGTTGAGTGCTAGAAGCTTGGCTCTGCATTGTCGGTTGGGGCACCAAAACTGTTTGATATGAATGATTTGGTGGAGCAGAGAGTGACTGAGCTGGCGAAAACATATTGGGATCTGAAATTGGCATCGGCTTTTCAGGTTTCTGAGTCGCTGAATTGGCAGGTGTAGATGTGAATGAATTTGATGCTGTAGAGGCCTTCACTAGACCAGCGTTCTTTGCTTCTTCAGCTGCAAATGTCGAGAGAACAGAATGCATGATCATTTGAGAAGAGCTAGAAGCTGTAAGTTTGGCTGCCACCTCGGCTGCAATGGCTGCAGCTGTTCTCCTTGGTGTTTGTGCTCCTTTTGTGTTTTTATTAACTGACGAGGTGGTTGTAGTGGACGGTTTCGATACATAAACTTCACCATTCAGTTGCTTCCGCATATTGCAGGCCTCCTCTGCCTGTGCCTGAGCTACCTAAAAAGATGAAAGTCATAAATAAAACAAAGGTGATGAGCTTTGTGGTGACAAATAAAACAGATATGAATCAGCCTTTTTCCATTCACTTGAAAATGCACTTAGAATTTAGAAAATGAACGCCCTTATTTATCAAACTCATTAGGAGATTTGCAAAACAGAAAAAGCATTTTGAGGTACACAGTTACAATTGTACCTGCATCTGAGTTCGGACGTTCTCCAGTTCGGATTCCTGAAAGCATTTCAGAAAGAACTGTGAATAACAAAATCTTGATACATAACACATGCAAAAGAGATGGTATATCCTGACTCGATGTACTCACAAACTTTACATTTAAAAGATTGATGGTGCGATTACATACCTGTTCATGAAGTGCCTCTTTCAACTGAGATACAAGTGCTATTCTGCTTGCTTCAACCGATTTAAGTTTCTCAATACACTGTTTCAACATATTTTCCTCCTCTTCTAGTTCTTTGGACAAAATTTTTCGCTTTGGATCTTTTGCTGGAGGAATTAAAAAATGTTCAGACAGCTGATATTTCAGAGAAGGCACAAAAATATGTAATGCTGAAGTTGCTAAAATTCATTTCAAAACAAACAAATAAATCCACACAAGTAGATATAAAATTCACATCATTATTGGCTTACCATTGGTACAGGCAATATCCACATCTTTCTCCATCTTCCTCACACGATGAATCACTGACTTACATTTAGCCATCTCTTCTTCTTCACTGGAATGCTCGCTGACCACCAAGTGATATGCAGAAACTATTTTTTCAGCTGCACCTCCAATAGTCAGTTTCTGGTGCCAGAAGCAACAATAATAACAATGAGATAATATTTTAATACTGTTGAGAATAATGGGAAAAGATGTAAAAGTATCATTTGAAAAAGAGAGAGTTATTCAAAAAATATGAAGTCCTGAAGTAATCTTCACTTAATAGAACAGAAAGATAAAATAAAGATCAAAATGTCCTTGTTCTGACCGTTCTAATGGACCGTGAATCCCGTTTAACAATTTTGACAGAGCGTGGTCGTTTTTTGACAATGAACTCCAAGGGTGGAGGCACTTCTCCACCAAGCATTAAATCTTTAAAACTCCGTGCATGGGATCCAAAGACTCTTCTTTCTTCCCATATGTTAACCTAACAATTTTGTAGAAACAAGTTTAACACATTTAATTAATACAGTATCCACAAAAATAACACAAGACTTGAATAAATTTACATAATGGATTAAATGAAACTCTTACTAATAATTCAAAGCTAACAGATAGAAGCTGGTACTCAACATGACAAAAAGGCGTCTCTAAGCTCAATTGATTACAAGGTGTAACATGATGAAAAAAATGGCATTCATCAATAGGAACTTACCAATCTAGATACAACATTTTTTCCATTATCATCGCCTTTCTCAACAACATCTTTGAGAGCTGCAGGAAGTACTTTCCAAAACTCAGTAACGAATTCATTCCCCTTTCGCTTACTGTTCTGCAAGATGTCATTTGCAAGATACAAAAGGGGAACTTTCTGAACCATTTGAGAACTGTGAAACTGTTTATCCCATGTTGCAACAACCAGTTCTGCTTTGCTGCGGTGAAATATACACCAATGTGACAAAGCTACGTACACAAGTTAAGGTAACATATGATAGATATATAATCAATATGATTGCTTTAATGCCAAAAAGAGCAAAAAAACAAATAAATAAGTAGACTCATAGTTATTATTACCCTCAAAGATGCATCATGCAAGGGTTTCTTTCAAATCTTGAAAATACACTGAACATAGCAGAACCTAGATCCAATCAATATGAACATGCAGTTTACAGGAAAATAATCCATAATTTATCAACTGAATTTCCATTGATCATGCTTTAACAACATTGCTCTCTATAATCTAACTTTAGGAAATGGAAAAACACCCACTTGCCCATAATATGCATAATTGCCTTTGCTTCGCAGTTAAATCAGTCAAACTTTTAAGATAAACAGCTGTTCCTTATTTTTTTGGGAAATTGATCACTCAATCAGCCAAAAGCAATTTAGAAAGCTATAATTAGTATTGACCACGTATAACAAACTTCACTACGAATGCAATAAGAACAAAGTATGCAATCACATTCATTTCAACTATCAAGATTTCAACATGTCAAAATTCGAACTTGTCAGTTCAAACACGCACAATCAAACTATGAACTGAACACATGCTCACGTATGACATAATTTCCAATAGAGAGAACTAATTGTTCTTAATAACACTTTGGAAAATAATTTTAAAAAAAAAATTAGGCAAAAAAGAAAAGAGGATACTTTCTATACACTGCTGAGTGCTATTGAGCTTAGACAGCTCTGCAAGTATTTGTTCACTGAACACACTATTCATCCCACAAACCACACAAAACCCCACCACAAAATTTATCAAAAAGTTCCAAATTTTCAAGCACCAAAAAACTTATTGAATCAACCCAGAACTTCAAGTTCAAAGTACCATAAATATAATTTTAACCAAACTTATCAAAGTTTGAACCTTTAAACCCTAAAATGGACAAAGAACAGAATTTGACTGCAAAATCAGAAAAGGGCATATGTATCAGCTAGAGGAAATGCAGAGAGAATCAATTGACTGCATGTGATAAAACCCTACAAACCCAAAACCAGAAGAAAAAAATTGAAAAAAATAAAAAATAAAATAAAAAATAAAATAAAAACGAAGACGTATTGAATGTGAAAGTACCGGGAAAGTGAGAGAGTTGTTAAAACCCTAGAAACGGTTAGTTTTGTAAGAGAGAAACATTGTAAACGATGAAGAGAAGGGAGGTTTTGGGCATTTGGCGCCTTCTAATGACTAATGAGAGAACGAGGCATAAACCCTAGAAAAGAAAAACGACGTCGTTCATTCAAACTTCAAAGTAAAAACAATTAAGAGAGATTAATGAAAAATAATAAGTAAATAATAAAAGGTTATGGGCTTCAAAAAAAAAAAACTAATAATAATAAATGAAAATTTTAAAAAACTATGAAATTATTAAATATTGAGATTCATAATTCTATTTATTTTTTTTTGGTAATATATTGATTTCCCCTCAATATCTAATTGTAGACATTCCTAATATATCAAAATTAAAAGAAAATTGTGAATTAGAATTTTTTAAAATATGTTGGGTAATGTTTGTTTTAATTTTTTAATAAAAAAACATTGTACCATCTTGTATAAATAAATTTATATCACTCAAAGCTCGAGAATAATTAATTCTCACCAAATAATTAATTTGGAGAGAATAAAAAAAAAAACATTGTACGATTATGAGTTTATGACTCTCTCTTTTCTTTTTTTAAACACAAAATTAATTAAGTTTAAAAACTAATAACGTTTTTTCTACATTTATTTTATTAGTAATTTTGAATAAAGTCTCACATATCTCTTATTTTTTATTGGGTAGGATATTTTAATATAAATCTTTGATATAAATCTATACATCAAAATTTAGCTATTGATCTAAGCGAATCTAATAATAGATATTTAAAGTCAAAATAGTATTTAATAATAATTATAGTTTACCTATATTTTTAATTTTGACTAAATTTTAATGTCTAGATTTGTGTCAGAAAAATTTTGTTGAAATATCTCTATCTTATTTTTTTTTAATCAAATTCAATCTAATATTATCATCAAAACTATCTATTCTAAGAGATTTAAATTTACAATTGATAAATGGAATAATGATGATGATGATATTATATAGGATAATACTAATATAATCATGAAACAAAAAGAGCTCTTTCAGTAATTTTAAAAGAATGGAAATACTAACGAGTGTTTTAATGGTATTTTTTTAAAAATCTATTTTATGAAAATTTTGATGAAAAAATTAATTAATATTTTAACAATTTTTCATTTCTCATAAAATAATGTCAAAATTTTCCTAAAATAAATTTTTAATAAGTGATCTAAGAGCATCATTAGCATCACCCTCAAAAGAAATGTGCTTAGAATTAATTCATGAATATTCTTAAAAGCTTAATTCACTTTCCAATTTTCATTCCAAATATGACACCATTTTCACATCACTGGCTTCATTTCCATGAATATTCTTGGAAGTTAATGCACTTTGTATATTTATTTTTAATTAGATGGCTTTAAATTAAGGGAAGCAATTTGAGATAAGATCTGTTTATTTGTTCGATTCGATTCACTTTAAAGCGAATACGGATTTGAAAAAATGGATTCGTTTATTAAACAAATCGAATACGAATTTAAGTTCATTGATTCGTTTAGGATTCGTTTTAATATTTTTTTTAACTAGTTATTATTATTTTTCAATTAAGATTCGAGAAATTATTACTAATTACCTCAGAAAAAATATTTATTGTCGATATTTTGTGAGGTATTTTTAGTAAATATATTAATTACATATTTCATATGTATATATTTATGAATAATTAATGTAAATAAATTATGATAAATTATGTTATTAAATAATATCATGAATAAACAAATATCTGTATTCGATTCGTTTAATAAACGAAATGAATACGAATCATAATATTAGGATTCGTTTAATAAACGAATCGAATACGAATCTATCACATTTTGATTTGATTCGTTTATGATTCAATACAAATTCGATTCGTTGATTCATTTTGCCACCTTCGTCAATCTAAGTAATTATCACTTATCATCTCCTTCTTCTTCCTTTTTTCCCTTTCAAAAAGTGGACTACAGTGCCACAAATAGGTGAACTTCACCTTGAAGAGATAAGGGAAAATCCACATAAAAAGAATCAAGTAATATACAAGGGGCAGCCTAAGCCTTGAGTTGCATTACATTTTAGGGTTTTAGACTACTTCCTAAAATGGTGTTTTATGGAAAAGATAAAAAAAAATGCAAGTTATTTTATTAGAGATGACAATAAGGGAGGTGATTTACACATTGGAGAACTAGGATACTCTCTTTGATTTTTGTTTTGTTCCTTATCTCTCTTTGTCGACGGTATGTTCCCCGCAACACACCGTCAGCTATATCACCGGTACAGTCGGGGTATTCCCAATATATAGTGGAGGCAAGGGATTGTAAAGCATAATTTTAAAAATCGGACTAGATCGACAGGTTGAATCGGTCGAATTGAGAATAAACTGTGAGTCCAGTTCAATTGAATTCTAAAAATGAAGGAATTAAAAAATCGATCAAAACCGATAACAAGCGATGAACCAGACCAACCGGTTCCAAAAAAAATTAAATCAAAAATTAAAATTAAATATTTTTATAATTTTTAATTAATTAAAATTATTTATGATATCTCATTTTTCCGTTTTAATTGATTGAACGAATGACCCATTGAATCTTTTAATTCATCGGTTCGATCATCGATCCGGCTTTTAAAACATTGTTACAAAGGACGTGTCACTCTTTACTCTTTAGCAAGAAAACTCTTCCCTCAACCGTTTCCAAATCGATTACGATTTTTTATTTTCTTTTTTCAAAACAAAAAATTAATTAAGTGTAGAAATTGGTAACATTTGACATTCTTTCCACATTTATTTTATTATATGACTTTGAATCAAGTGGCCAATGTAGTAATTGCCACTTGGCATCTCTCTTATTTTTATTGGGTGAGGATATTTCAACATAAATCTTTGACACAAATATATACATAAAAGTTTAGTTTAAGTGAGTTTATTAGTAGATACTCAAAATAAAAACATTTAATTATGACTATATTTTGATGATGCCTATATTTTTAATTTTGAGTATCTATTATTTAAAGATAAATAATTAACTATGTGACCCATTTGGAATTCTGTTAGTGAAAATAACCCAAAGCTACAAGAAAAATAAACTGTTTGATACTAAAAGACAAAAATACCCTTCAAGGTGATTTTCAAGTTTTTTAACACTAAAAATATGAATTTTTTTAGATAGTAAAATAAAAAATGTGTTAAATATAGAAATTAGAATGCTCGGCTATTATTTTTATTCTTGGCTCATGCAAAGAGGTTACTGTTAGGGCAACAACTGATAATATGTTGGTGGGTCTTGTAGCCCTTGGCCGAGTAGCCATTGAAGAAAGATGTGATAATATGCTAAGGTAATTTTGTAATTTCCATTTGCTATCTTCTTGGTTAGACCATAAATAGGCAACATTGGCCCTGGATCAAATTATTTACTTCCCATAAAAGTTACTATGATTCATATTCTATGAACCAGTTTTCAAAAAAACAGACAAATTCAACCTATGGAAAATTCATTACCCAGTTCAAAAACCTAATGCATTGATCATAATCAGTTTGTAAAATCTACAAAAGTGGTCCGAATCAAACTAAAACAGCAATCCAAAAATTAAATTCTAACAATAAATAAGTTCATAAACTTGGAACTCTGGAAAACATGACCTGACCAAAGGTGAATTGATCCAAAATCAATTACCTGAGCAGACAACGAACATCAGACTTAGATGAAAGTGTATTTCTCGGACATTCTAAAGGAATATTGAAATAAAAAGAAACATCTTTATGATATTAAACCAGACTACAAGGGTGAACATTTGAACTTCGAATCAGGCTTAGTGGTCTCCTGGCAGTGACTTGATGATATCAGAATCACCTGCAAAATAGAGAGGAGAAAAGTTAATTTCTGAATCTGCTGTATGCACCGAGAATTAAAACATAGAATTGAGAACACGATGTTTAATTATACCTGGATCAACAATGCTCAGGCAAGACACACGGAAGTACTTGCCGCATGCTGTTCCCAAGTCGACATTATCTGGAGAAAAATCAAAAGAATGTGACAAAACCACAAAGAATAATAACCTAAGTACTGTTCTGCGAGCTCTCAAGTGGGACCTCAAAGATTCAACTAAGCAAAGTTGTCAACCAAAGTGCATAAGAGAGAAACTGCTAATAAAAAAGTGAAAAACCACAGAAAGCAGCGCATTCACTAGTATGCAAGAAGATACAATTATAGCTTTAAGCTTGCTGGTGAGTGATGCTAATTCTAAACTATTTACAGAAAAACCACGATACGTGCCAGACTTAAATTGAGTTTCATATTCTAAAATGTACATCCAATAATGGACCCTTTACACTCAGACAAAGCTAACAAAGAAATTTTAAATTGTTGATAAGCGCACATGGTGAAACAGTACATTGTGAATGATGCATGAAACCCCAATCTCCGTCCCCATTTGGATCATAGTTTCAACATTTTCATATATATCTCCCTCCCATTCCATAATAACACGAACAAAAAAAAAAGATTGGCATGTCCAAAAATGCACAAACTTCCTTAAAATCTAAAACAATGTTCAACTATTAGTATTATTTAGTACTGAAATCAAGATTTGAATATCAGTTTTTTCCAAATAAATGCAATGACTATTTGAGCTTCACATTCAATTCAACCAAAAAGTAAATTCAAGACATCATAAAAATCAACGTAAACAAAAAAAAAAAAAAAAAGCAAACACCAAAAGCACTTACTTCCATTGTAGTGATGGACTCCAATTTTAGCGAGCATAGCATAGTACTCAATCTCTGATTTCCTCAATGGTGGGCAATTATTTGACAAAATAATCAACTTACCTGTCACAGAATCAATATCACACAAAAATATCAAATCAAAATTAAAACATTTATTACAAAAAAAAAAACAAACGTTCAATTCCAAACTCACAAAAAAAAACCACACAATAAAAAAAAAAAAAACAAACAAACCCTTTGAGCTCCTGAGAGATCGAAGTACAGTTTTGTAACCAAGAGTGTATTTGCCGCTCTTCATCACAAGAGCCAGCCTGTTATTGATGCTCTCATGAGTCTTCTTCTATAAAAATATCAAAACCCATAAAAAAAAATTAACAAAAAAATTACTTGTGAAAGCATTTGATGAAGTGTGAATGAACAGAAAGTGAATGGGAGTCTTACTGTTTTCTTGCTGGTCACCATTTTCGCCTGTTTGGTTGCCTGGAAAATCAGCGAGAAATAGAGGGAAAAAAACGTTAAAGTGGAAATACAGAAATATAATAAATGGGTTTTAGGGTTTGTCTTAGATTATAGCTTACGGTGGCTCTTCTGAGCGGCGGTAGATTGACAGACAAGCCTTTGAGCGCGAGCAAGCAGACTTATATTCCTAGGGTTTCTCTTCAGTTTCACTGCTTCCAAAAGGGCAAATGCGCACGTGTGTTTTGTTATGTTTTAATGTATTTTATTTTTTAATAATAAGTGATAGAAAAATATATAAAAAATTAAAAAAAAATAATAATAATTCTCCTTTATTATTATTATTACTAGCATAGGCCATAGAGCTCACATTTTGTGCACATTGAGTATATATTTTATATATTGATCTTATAAATATTTTGGATCTTATCGGTTTTATAGTTTAAATGAGATAATTGATTTACTTATACGTAATATTTATGTTTCCTTCGTTTATCTCTCAATTCTCAAATAATATTTATGATTCACTATGCAAGAGCTACTACTCAAAATCTGCATTATGAAGCATAGTAAATAATAATAAAAATTCATGAAATAAAAAAACTTATAAAATAATTAAAAATAAAATAGCAAATATTAATAGATCCGAAATCCAAAAAAATGGC
This sequence comes from Zanthoxylum bungeanum, assembly GCA_019454045.1. Lineage (NCBI taxonomy): Eukaryota > Viridiplantae > Streptophyta > Magnoliopsida > Sapindales > Rutaceae > Zanthoxylum > Zanthoxylum bungeanum. The sequence goes on along the minus strand of SKCR01006680.1, from coordinate 36,550 downwards.
TAGCTTTTGTGGGCGGCTATTATTTAGGTTATTTTAATACGAGATTATATTTTTATATTGTAATAGATTTTTATTTTAATAATTAATTATTTTAATTTTATAATTTAATAATAAAAATATTAATTGTAGAGATTAGATGCAACATATATATTTTTTTTATTTTAATAAAATAATATAATATATCTTCTTATTATGATAATTAATAAAAAATAATTATAGAGATTGAGTGTCATGTGACGTGATAAGAAAAATTAAAAATGTATATATATATATATATATATATATATATATATATATATATATATATATATATATATATATATATATATATACACACGATATTATTCAAAAATTAATCAGATAATATAATATGTTTTACTGTTATAATGAGGTTTTTATTTAATATATTTATTAATTTAACAGTATTTTTTAATTGTAATATGATAATATAATATGTTTTCTTATTATAATACATTTCTTATAAAATTATAATATGTATTTTTATTATAATATGTTTTTTATTTTAATAAAAAAATTAATTGTAAAAATATTTTAATTTTATTGTTAATTATAAAAAATTAATTGTAGAGGCTAATTATAGAGATTAAGTGTCATGTATGTTTTTATTTTAATGAAAGATTATAATATGTTTTCTTGTAATAATAGGTTTCTTTATATAATTTTATAATAATAAATTAAAATATTAATTAATTAATTTAATTAATAGGATTCTTACTTTAATAATAGATTATGTTTTTATATTGTAATAGGTTTATTATGTTAATAATTATTATTTTAATTTAATAATAAAAAATAATTGTAGAAATATTTTAATTTTATAATAAAAATTTAATTGTCAAGATCAGGTTAATTGCAGATAATTTAATAGTGTTTTTTGATTTTAATAGGATATTATAATATGTTTTTATGTTATAATAGAATTTTGATAAAATTATCATATGTATTTTTATTATAATATAATTTTTATTTAATAGATTTATTAACTTAATTTTATAACTTTAATATGAAGTCGTCACATGACGCGATGAAAAGACTTAAAATGTTTAACTTATATATATATACACACTACCTCTTAACTTGTTTCATCTTTAACCCTAAAATTTTAAGTTTTATTTCTCTTTAATCTTTTTTTTATTATCCTTTAGTGGTATATTCAATTGAGATTTTAAAAAACTACTTTGGGTAAAATAAGTCTTGTGGTATTGAATTAAGATTTTTAAATAATCTAAAAAGTCTTATGGTATTCTATTAAGACTATTAGGATTTTTTAAAATGGGTGTCCAAATCTAATGATATTCAATCAGAACTTTAAACAAGTAATAAAAAGTCTTAAGGTATTGAAAAACTTACACATTTTGAAGGATTTTTTTATATGTGCAATTGTGTAAGACTTTTCAGTAAGAATTATAAATATCAAACCCTATAAAAAAAAATATTACCCTAACTCATCATATTTTTATCGTGAGAATTTTTTGGCAGTTAGAGAATATAAGACGAATAGACATGTTAGCTCTTCATGAACAAGGTACTTGCTTATTAGTAACTTTTTCTTTTTTCAGCATGTGTAATGCAGTTTCTCTTTTCTTTCATACAGAAAAAAGATAAAGCTTTTAGTTCAAATTTCTTGTGAAAACATATCCAAATCCACTTCACTGAAACCAAAGTTAAGCAAATAATGGCCATGAACGCTCACACCGTTGAAAATATTAAAAAAATTAAAAAAAAATAATTTTTTTCAGTCTTTGATCATGGTTTTAAGGAATAAATAGCTTACTCGAATTGCTAAATTGTTGTGTTTTTTGTTTCTATTAATTAAAATTTAGATATGCTTTTATTTGAAATAGAGATTTTTGGTTTTATGCGTAATAAGCTTATTATTGGTATTTTAATTTTTGTAACAGTGAATGTTTGTATTTGGTTGATCATGTTGGATTTTGTTGAACTATTTTTTTTATGCTATTTTGTTTCTACTTTGGTTGAACTATTTTTATTGTAATTTTCAAAAAAAAAAAACAAAAAACAAAAAAGATAACAGCTTGTGTTAAATAGATGAATAACTATTGGTTCCATTCCATATAATCTCGGTTCTAAAAAAGTTACTCTTTGATTCATGCTCGTTCAAAAAGAAAATATAGTTGTAAAGGTTTAGGCATCCCCACCTAATCATGATGGAAAATATAGCATTGGCAATTCAGTGGAGGGTGACTTGGACGGGAATGGCCCAGGAAAAGAATGTGTCATTGAACTAGATAGACATTGTTCATAATCCGATTAAAAGTTGATTGGTTAGCATCATAAAAATAAAAAAAATCTATATGTGGTCATTTCAAATCTTATAAATTCTTATGATATAAATCTTTTAAAATCCAATAAGTAAAAAATCTTGATTAAAAAACTGTAATAATATCATGTAAGTCATTACATTTTTAAATAGTCTTTTAAAATACATTGGACTTATTTATCCATAAATAATCTTTTAAAATCTCAGTTACATTGTTTAACTAATAAGAGGTTTGACATAATTTTTTGTCACTTTAATTTTTTTTATCATTTTGTCCTTATAAAGAGAGAAAAATTATTAATTATTGTTAATATGAATATTAATTAATTATATTTTTTTCATTTTGCTTAAAAAAGTGTACAAATAAAAAAACATTAGAAAAAAAAATGAGGTATACAAGCATAAATACTTTTTTTTAAAAAGGCGTACAAGCACAAATATATTTTAATCTCTTATATCTCTATTTAGGTACTGTATTTTAAAAGAATATTTATTTTAAATACACATTAAATATTAATTATTTTAATTTTTAATTTTTCTGTTCGGATGAAACTATTTATAGTCACATTGTGACTGTGCTTATGACTATATATAAAAAAAATACAATCATAATATGACTGATGTCACAAATGTGATTATTTTCAATATGAGTGAAGGTATGTACTGTAACTGAAGGTCGTAATGTGACTGAAGATCGGTAATGTGACTGTGGATCGATAATGTGACTGAGATAACTAATGTGACTGAAGTCATAAATATGGCTAAGAGTTAGTAATAAGATTAGGGTCATAATTGTGACCGTGTTCAATGTGACTGAAAGTCAGTAACGTAACTACTGTTACAAATGTGACTGAGGGTCGACAATATGATTGAGGTCATAAATACGACTAATGTAAACCTATGAGTAAATTTACAGTCACCTAACTGATAATCACATTGTGACTTTGGATAAAAATATGATTATGACTTAATTCTTTATGATTTAATTAAAAAGTTATTGTGACTATACTCAATGTGATTGAATGTGGACAATGTGATTAAGGTAAATAATGTGACTGAATGTAAGTAATGTGAGTAAGACACACATGATACAACTTTCAATCATCAAAGTGACTGAGGTAAAAATGTGACCATAACGTAAGTCAATGTGAAGTATGTGCGACACATCAACTTTGTAGTTAATTTCGATCTTACCTAAGTTAAGGGTGAATTTGAGAAATGTTTACTGATGAAAGTTGTAGGTATATATGTTAAGTGTACATATATTTTTACAAATTGAGATTTGGAGTGCGAATGAAATAAACTTTAGTGTTTGAAAATGGCTGACTTAAAATTATTATTCTCTTATAAATATAAGGGTCATTTTTAACCCATTTTCTCATCGAAATTTATCAACAATGAGTCTTGTGTTGAACTCATAACTTTTTTAAATATTAATAATTTCTAAATACTTACAAATGTTTAAAATTCCACACTAATTCAATAATATCTTAATATACTTACTAAAATATTAAAAAAAATATTTAACCTTGGATACAATGATGATACATTCGTCATATAAACCTAACTAATATGTACGTAATTCGGCCACCTCCGAATTCGCGAAGAACACGAACGATCTTTCTGAACTATACAAGTCGAGGTCCTCACATATGTTTAACAATTCATCCATCGTAAGCTATCCGAGTTGTGTTTAGGAAACATAAAATACACCGTCAAGTTTTTGAGGCGCACATCTCATGTCGACATGTCCATAATTCTTTACTACTGATACGATCCACCATAGGTGATCGACTTTGGCCAAAGTTCTAAGAATTGTGACTTACTTACATGGATACCTAAACCCTTATGGTACATATATGGGCCAACAGATTCTATCTTGTTTCGTACTTGATTAACGTGTGCATTGGTCCACACCCAACGAACATCTAGAGGCCAGACCATAAAAGGTTTCTGACATACATAACATCAAAGTGTGGAAGATCTCATACAAAATCAATGTTATCATATAGTCAAATGATTACATATGCAACTCGACTTGATGAGATTCATATTGACGGTGGTGTGTACTTCCAACTATTAGGAATCACATATGAGTCATTCAGTATTCAGTCCAACTAATACCCACAGGTCTATACGAGCTTCCAAAGCTCATGGAACATCGGGTTAAACAATTAGAACTCTAATTCTAATATACGACATGTGCTAGTCTTTTAGGTTATAGGAATTCGACCGTATTTCAAAACCAACGACTATGAATATTTACTTTAAGAATAATTTATAATAATACTTATCACAATGTCGGACCACCTAGTATCCAGTATTACTACAAGACTATTCTAAGGTCGATGTCATTGTTAGTATATCTATACATCAATCTAATACGTATAATGACAATACCATTAATAATGTATGAAATGAAAATGAAGTTATTTTATTAATAAATAATAAAATATACAATATAATATTCGGATTGTCACTCCAAACACCAACTCCAACACATAGGGCTTGGCATCACTCCGGAATTGAAACACTTCAGAGGGAATGGCATCACTTCAGAATGAATGCACTCTGGAGTGATAAACACTCTGAAATGGAACTACATCAGAGTAAACAACATCACTCCAGAATGAAAGTACACCGGAGTGACTGATATCACTCCAGAATGGAGGCATACCGGAATGGATGAGATCACAATTTTACCATTTTACACAGGAGTGATGATCATCATTTTTTTTGCCCGCTGGAATGGATGTATACTGGAGTGGCTGACATAACTCCGGAATGAAAGTACATCGGAGTGAACGAAATCACTCAAGAATGGAAGCACATTGGAGTGGGTGACATCACTCTGGAATGGAATCACACCAAAGTTACTGGCATTACTCCAGAAAGCAAGGTCACCGAAGTCACTAACATCACTCCGGAATAAAAGCACATCAGAGTGATGATCAATGCGAAATGAAAGTACACCGGTGGAACTGACATCACTCCGGAATGAAAACACGCCAGAGTGATAATCACTTCGAAATGGAAGTACATCAGAGAGACTGACATCACTCTGGAATGGAAGTACACCAGAGTGATGATCATTTCCGGAATAGAAGTACATCGGAGTGATTGACATCATTCCGAAATGCGTACATACCGGAATGACTGACATCACTCCAAAATAAAGGTACTTCTCAAATTGAACTCTTTTTTTTTTTACTAAAATATAGCAGGTACATGCCTTACATGTTTTGCCTTTATTAGTATTACACTGCATGCCAGGGTAATGGTAACTAAGTCATTTCAACAAGTATCGACTTATATGATATAAAATTGAATAACTACATCCTTATTTAATAAAATGTAGAAATTTGAGGATCTCAATGTCATTATCCCATTCGCAATCTATTATTCTTTCCTTCCGAGAGTGCAATCGTCAACTCCGGTAACAACACAGCCCGATCGTCGGCTTCTTAAGCCTTCACTATAAAACGTTACCGTTTCATTACCAATAAAGGCATCACTCAGCAAACACCTTCGCGGCACCGAATTTTAATCACTCGTAGATCTACCATTACCTCCATGTTACGCAGGTAATTTCACAATTTTATTCGCGCTTTAGTGTTTTTTATTGTCTCTAATTTCTTTAGCTTAAAGTAGAACGACGTCATTTTTCAGGTCAGTTCTGGAATTATCCTCGCGTCGGAGGATCTCACGGCTGATTACAGCTGAGGCGAGTGTTATATAATTATATTGCATAGCATTTACCATTGACCTGTCCGCTATTATATTTCCATTCACTATAGCGCTTTGGCGCTTCTGCTCAGTGGTGCTTCTCCAAGAAGTGCTTCTTTGGTCTAAAGGTTTTATTCTTAAAATTTTGCAAAATATTATAACATCTTGTATTTGTCTTTTGTTTCTTAAAATTTTCGATACAAATCTCACTTCCATAATATGTTTGCGAGTATACTTATGTATGTATCGGTATTGTTGATTGATTATGTACTATAGATAGAGTATGTATTTACATAAGATATGCTCCTTATTTGCTTACGGTTGACAAAATTGCAGCGGCTACCTTCAATTATTTCGGCAAGAAAAGAATTTTCAACTGCTTCCCAGAAAAATGCATCCCCAAAACCTGGTCCCACAGGCAAGCCACCTGAATCAAAGAGAAATATTTTGCAAGTTGTTGTTGGAGTGGTTGTTGTTGCTGGTGCCGGCCTATTCGCATATCAGAATGGACATTTGGACCAATATTTTTGTAAAAAGAAAGAAAAACTTGATTATCTTGATTCATTTAAGTTTAGTGAAGATAAAAACTCTGTGAAGGATGATTATCATGTGGTGGAGCCCATGGTCACTTCCCACAATGATGAAGAGCCTAATACATCAAGTCATGTTGTGGAGCAAGCTACGCAGAGTGTCGAAACTGATAAAGATCTTCCGCAATATGAAGATTCAAGGAAAATACCAGTTGGAGATCAGTCTCATTTGCAAGATAAAGCAGAATTGACAACTGAAGATAGTACAATAGCAGTGAAGGATAAAGACATGGCAGAAAATTCGAATGAAAGCATGACATCCCATGAACAAAGTACAAGTCCTCCAGTATCATCCAAAGGAAATGCTGAAATGGAAAAATCAGAGTCCAAAACTAGCAAGGAATCTGATGAAAAAGTTCAAGGCACAGAAATATTTAGCAGTGCTAGTGTAGTTCCTGAAGAAGATGAGCAGAAAACATTGCCACAACAGTCCATTATAACAGAAGAGAAATTTGAGGTATTCATCGATTTCACTCTTTTTAGTTTATACTTTGCATATGCACTACCATGTATTGTAGGATTTGGGTGGTAGCAGTGTTTTCCTTTTGATTTTCATATACCTTTCTTGTACACTTTAGTACTTCCCTGATCTAAAATCCTCTCTAAAATTATATTTTATTGTTTTGCATCTAAATTCTAAGATGAAGTTGATTCTGGTGTGTTTATATCACAGGTTGATTTAGCCAAAGGTGCAGAATCACCAGCTTCCCTCCTTAAGGCATATCATCTAAGGGATCTAATTGATGACGGCATTGACAAAGCAACAGAGGTTTCTGATAAGCTTTCCTTATGCATTATTCAACTTATACATTTTGATTTACACCGAGCAAGATTGTTTGATTATATCTATTGTAACTTTGTTTCTCGAATTGGTAGGATTTTATTAATGCAATGGAGGAGTTGAATAATGATTACCTATCCAAGGATGGGAAAGTGGTGCTTGATTTTTTACAAGCAATTCATGCTGCTGAACAAAGGCAAGCTGACTTAGATGCTCATGCTTTTGCGAAGGAAAAAAGAGCATTGAAGGTTTGGATCATCTTGGAATAGATTATTAAAATTATTAGTGCAGGATCTAAAACACTGATTTCGATTAACTTCTACCAGCTTCTTGTCATAAACTTCTTGTTTCTGACTCAAGTTTGTTTAACTTATTTCTCTCATTCTTTTCATTTCCTTTTTCTTTTTCCAGGAGAAGTTTGAAAAGGAATTGAGGGATTCAAGGGCCAGAGAACTTATGCGTGCAGAAGAGGCAGCAATGTTAGAGAATGTTATACATCTTTATGTTCTTAATTGTACCTGGCATATATATTTTTTCCCAACTTTAGACTCAAATAACTTCCAATTCAATCCATACATGCATCTATATATCTTTATCAACACAAGCATACACTTATTACGTGCAAACACTTAATATTCCTTTCATTTATTGTTTTTGCACGGTAATGTTGATGTAGACTAGTATTGTGCATGAGCCATTGTTTAAAAATACGGTGGGAGGGCGTCGGCGCGTCGAGGCGTCCGCCTCTGGCGCTATTTAGGGTTTTCACACCTTAATCCGCGTGAGGCGGCCTCGTCATGCCGAGGCAGCCGCCTCACGCGTAACCATTTTATTTTTATTTTCTTTGTTCTTCGAAACGACGCCGTTTATGGTTTATATAAAATACCTCTCTCTTCCTGCTTTTTGCGTCTCTGGTTTAGGGTTTATTTCTTTGTTCTGCATTTTGTATACCTCTCTCGGCTCTGCGTTTGTGTCGCTCTCTCTATTTCGCCTCTCTTCTTCAGCTCGTCTGCGTGTCTCTTTCTAGTAAGCTCTCTGGTTTCTCTATTCTCTCTCGTATGTGCGTCTGATTTCTTTCACATTTTCTTTTTGGTTTCTGATTTCAATTTTTTCATCAATTGATTGTGCGTGACGCTTTCTGATTCTCTCTCGTCATTTGGTTTCTCAATTCTCTCTCGTCCAAGCTTGATAAGTGCATGAAAATGTACATTAAAACATCACTTATCTAAGCTTATTGTTAAACATTTAGTTATATATTTTATGTTTTAGTACACAGTTTCTATTGTTATATTAATTTAAAAATATTTATTATTTACACTAATTGAGTGATTTTTATTTGTAGGAATATTAATACATGGATCCGGGAATATTTACAAGTATTTTGGGGACCTCTGGGAAGACACAGGATGAGCAGGAGCATTGGCGTCATGGCGTCAAAACTACATACATTTTCCAGTGAGAATGGCGCCATTCATCATTCATCAAGGGCGCCATGGCGCCCTCAATAAAGAACAAATTGGCGCCTTGTCGCCTCCAGAACGTGGTCCGCCCATACATTTTCCAGGGAGTTTAGCGCCCAGACGCTATTTAAATTGTTTCAGCGCTGCGGGAAGAAATCCTACGCATTCCAGGACTCGATTTCTAGGGTTTTCTGAAATCCTAATGATACCCTGACACTACTATAAATACAATTGTTCTCCCAAACACAAAGGAGAGGCTAGTTACACAATACAAACAAGAAATCAGAGCTGTGCAAATTCCCGGGATCAGAAACAATGATTTATCCGATGATTCCCCATCCTATCTCTGTTGTTTCTTCATCTAGCATGCAGAACTAATCTCCCAAGCAAAGCTAAGGGCGAACTCTTGTACCCAACTCTTGTATTCTTGTTATTTGATTCATGAATGGTTTTAATTGATTAATACAATTGTTATTCTCTTCATCTCTTTATTCTATTGATTATTTGAGAACTATATTTTATTAGTTTACATATAGATGAATAGTCATGCTTTTTCTATGTGTTGTTGGTAAAATTGGTTTGATAGATTAAGGTTATTTTGCGAGTTGATCTTCTGCTGCAGTATTGCCCGAGAGTATATTGTCGTCGTTGGATAGGTTGTAACGATAACCTTGTGAGTTGTAAACGTAGAGAAGATTGAATGACAATTACCTTAGAACTTAAACTGGTGTAGAATTGAATATCTTCCAATTTTGGATTTGGGACGTGAAATCCTCAATTGTGTAATAACATGAATCGATAACGGAATATAGGTAATAGGTGCAAGAGAGGACCCTGATGCTTTGCTATTTTTCTCATTATTATTAAAATCTTTCAAGCCTATGAATTCTTTAATTTTCCATTGCAATTTAACCTTTTCTTAAAAATCAGTTACTGCTCAAAGTTCTTGATTTAGTGAATCAGTTTCTTTGTAACCATCTCTCTGTGGAATCGACACCCCAACTGTACTGCGATAACCGCGAGTCATATTTGGGCGTAATCAAAGCTCTCTGATTTCTTTCACATTTTCGTCTGCGCGTCTCTCTCTCTCTGATTTCACATTTTCAATTTTTTCTTGTACATGACGCTTTCTGATTTCAATTTTTTCATCAATGGATGTATTGAATGTGCGGCCCTGTTTTTTGGTTTAAATCAATTGCTTTCTTTCATGTGCGTTTCTGTTTCTGGTTTAAATCAATTGATGTATATGAATTATGAAAAAATGAATGTATTTTGGATTGATGATGTTTTTATCATGCCGATATTATGATTTTAATTATTTTTTAGATTTTAGGATCGAGGGGCCCGCCTCGCCGCCTCGCGCCTCAATGGTCGGCCGCCTCGAGGCGTCGCCACGTATTTTTAAACATTGGCATGAGCATATGACAATTTTTTGTAAGCCAAAAATTGGACAATTGCTTCTGAATCATTTTTGTTTACTGTTCTCATCTCTAATTTTGGCAATTTACACTTGCTGGCTCGTAGTATTCCATCTGTCTGTAGATCCAATTATATCATTGTATGTTAATCTCACACTCACACTCGCACTCTCACTCTCTCTAATTTTTTTTAAGTATCTTAAAGCTTTGAGTAATAACATATCTGCTCAGACCTCTAACCAACCTAGAGGTAAACTTTGAAGGGTGTATAACAATGGGCGCTTGAAGCATGTTCTGATCCAATAACATTTTGAAACCACTGGACTCCAGAAATCTAAATACATGTTCAGAAGTTGCACACTGCATGGAAAATGTCCATGCTAGGCTACAAGTTTTCTTTAAAGTTCCCGTCTTTTCACAAGCACAAAGGAATTTGATCCTGCTTACAGAGATATTTAGCTCTTTTCTTGCTGTTAGCATCGTCCTATATTGATACACAAGCGCAATGGATGTTTATCCTGCTTATAGAGATCCTTAGATATTTTCTTGCTGTCAGCATCTTCCAAGATTGATGTGGCTCATTACTGTATATGTTATATTTATGACTGGCAAAGCAAAAGGGATAGCATGGCATAAGTTATTTTGATTAACTTATTAGGCTTAAATTAGGAAAATTGAAAGACAAGAAGCTGGTGATGGAACAGTCTAGTTTCATCCACTTAACCATATGAGAAAAGGCAAACAGAACAATTTGAATCCAACTTTGAAAATTTTTGCACTCTAGTTTTTTTTTTTTTTTTTTAACATAGTCTGTGAACTTCCATTGGCTTACCTGCTGTAAGATGGCTTGTTTTTGTTTTATTTACAATATGATTTTGACATTAAGGCATGATTGTTGAAAGGGTATATTCCATTCATCTTCCCTAGGATTTGGACCAATTATGAGCAGAGCCCTTTACTTCTGTAACTAATTTGAAAATTTCCTTCCAAGGTAAAAAAATCACCCTTTTAGGGAAGCTATACCTTTCAGATATACTAGAAGCATAAAGTAGTGATGGATTGAAAAATATACTACAAGCATAAATTTTCAAATAGAGTACTTTTTAAGTTTTGTTAATGGTTATTGCTAGTCTCTTAGGGTTTGGACTCCTCTTAATTATTTTAGGATGATAAGCCTTGCATTTTTCTACACATCCAGCTGGTTCTTCATATTGTTATCTACTAATTTATTCTCAACTCTCCAAGGCATGTTTTATATGACAATGTAGCCAAGCCAAGTTGATTCTCTTTTTTCTCCCCTTTGGCTTAGAAATATATCTCATAAGGATTATAATCATCAAATACAATCTTGAAAGAATATCAATCTTTAAACACTATTGAATATCAATCATCAAATACATTCGATTTTGTAGCTTTGTATTGAATATTGAGAGTGAAGAGGAAAATGAGTTCTCAGTTGTTCCCAAAAAAAGTAGAAAATCTTATCTGTCTCAATTGTGAATGTTGCTATTCCAGTAGCGGTTGAGAAATCTCCCATAAAGGAAGAGTGGGAACTACAAAAAATCAGAGAAGAGGAAATGGATAATCAGACATTGTTAAGCTCGCTCATTGCGTGAAAAAAGATACGGACAGAAGGCAAATTCAATTCACCTGAGCCTTGAGAGCTTCGATTTCCATGTAACCTCTACAAGGTTAATACTAACTAATACCATATGCAACCACCAAAGTAGCAAGATCCCTAATGTATCTTGAAGACACCAAGAATTTCAAGCTCTCCATTGGTTCCCATCTTTGGCTTCTCCTGCAAATGCATTTACAATAATAAGGGAAAAATGATTACCTGACGATAAGTAACTACAGACTTGGTACATGCAAATATTTCAACAAATTTGTAATGCCTATGTCCAAGTGCTTGGTGTGTGTCAATATAGTTGAGAGCCTATTATAGAAAATTCACAAATCAAGTCCTTTTCCATGGATTGCTTAGCTTAGATGGAAAATAGCAACAACACTTGCTTTGCACAAATAATGCACTCAAGCGATGTGACAATACATATCAAATAGATTAAACAGTGAAACACAAAAAATACATTTCCAGCACCTAAAGCAAAGATAACATGAGCAATATTAACCAGAAATTGGTAATAGAAAAAGTAAACCAATCAAAAAAGGAAATATAGGCATAACAACCAGTCTCCAATTGCTCAGATGCCATGTAACAAGATAGTGTAATTCAATATGTTCCAAAAAAGCAGATACCTGAGAAATAATGCAATTGAAAAATGATGTTAACAATAAGATTATATCCAAGCTAAACATTACCTTCTTCTTCCTACTACGGGTAGGAAGTTCAACAAAATTGTTCACCCACCAGTAAAGTCCACATATTACAAGCCCAAACAGAACCACAATGCTCATCATTCCTTTCAAGGAGACGGCCCAACCATCAACTCCAGGACCCAAATTTTTCCTCAAATTAGAGAAATACTTCACTGTTCGGCCAGAGAAAATTAGGGCAATATTGGCCCCTAGTCCAAACAGAGGGTAGAATCATTTGGCTTCATCAACAGTCGTTATCTGCACCAATAATGCACGACCCAATATTTCAGTCACCACCAGACAAATGCAAATCAGAAAATAACAAGTGGAAATTTGATATAATTACAAGTTGAATTCACGAGGATGCACATGATTCTAATAAATGTTTTCAACTTTAATATACAACAGAAATATGCGCCTTCAACAGCCAAGAAAACAAAGATGAGAAAATTTCCTTCAAGTCAACCACATCTAAATTTAGAAGGCATCTGTAATATTTGAACATTTTCTTCATATCTTTCCCAACTTTCATTTCCCTTATATTTATTCTATAATCTTTCCACATGCACCAACGTGATGCCATAACTTGCCTTAGACATTGTACAATTATTAACACAATAACTGGTGTGGGATTTTCACTATCAAGCATCAGCACCTTATATTTTGCCATGAACAAAAACACAGGCAATTCAAATCAACCAGATTCTCATTACACCTAAAAGCAAATAACAAGGGCGGCAATGAATCTAGCTGAACATCGAGACATATTATTCAGAGGAAATAGTTGCATCACACTCCAAAAATATATCCATTTTGTTCTTTGCCAAATTTAACCTGGCTATTAGGTTGACACAAATTGAGCAGCCACTTGAGAATCATTCAATGAAATTCATTACCATTACACGAAGCATAAAGCAACTTGGATACACGGAGCATGACATTTCGGTAGCATTACCATTACACGAAAGAAAATACCTGTCTCACCACTACAGCCTTGAAGTCTTCAATAATCTTAGCATTACCATTACACGAAAGAAAATATCTGTCTCACCACTACAGTCTTGAAGTCTTCAATAATCTTACTAAGATTACAAGCTTTAAAACACTAGAGATTTGTAGCTACACAGGACTCACGAGCACCCTTCTGACCAACAAAATGGGCTAGTTATCTTCTCAAGAAATGAACTTAACCGGTCTCCTCATTTTTGGAGAAAAAGTAACCATCTTCAACCAATATACCACAGAAAACTAGAGGAACAATATCAGTCTTTCCTTAGAGACATCATTTACTTCTAATGGCCAAAAGCATTAATACAATGGCCATACACTAGTAGATTTTCCAACAATTGCACCAAAGCAACTTTATGGTGGGAAACGTCATCCTATAGAAGCCGTGGACAGATAAACTTCTTTTTCCCTGCAAAGATATGCTAATGTACGTTTTGGACCTCCATTGCCCTTGATTAACCGGATATCCTCAAATACACAATCCATACCAATACAAACCCTCAATGAGAAAGATGCTGCTTTTGGTGTTCTGTAAAAAGGTGCTATATAAGTAACTTTTTGGACATCATTGCCACCTCCAAGTAAGTTTGGATCCAGAAATACAAACTGAGTTGACTCATCACTCATAGTCATCCTGAGCCACAGCCTATCCAGACTCGAAACATTATGCAAAGTGATCTCAAAGGGTATAACTACCGGGAGTCCTGAGACAAAAATAACAGGATTTTCAGAACTATTATTAGGAACATCCAATTCCGTATTTATGTGCTTAAGTCTTCCACATAACATAATCTGCTTAAGAAAGAAAGAGTCAAGTAATTGATTGAATAGAAGTGGCTTGTACGAAGTATCACTAGCAGAAGTGCCAATCTCCAACAGTAATTTCTTCAGTTCAATAACAAAATTGGATGGTTCAATGGATCCTCGGTGACACAGAAATTCCACATGTGAAACAGTAGAAGATAGCTTTTTCATGGTAGTAAGGTAACAGCAGATTTCTCCTTTGGACAACCTCAATAGACAAGAGACGAGTATCAGCTCTAAGACATGCAATTCCTCTTCACTAGACAACCCTAAAAACCTACACCTGAGTTCTCTCAGCCTGCTGTCCATTTTTCCTAATAGGAGCTCCAATTCTCCCACTTCATAGTGAAGCATCTTTTTTGTGGGCACAGAGTGCTCCCAGATTTTAGTAAGCAGTTTCACTACCTGGAGATATTGCAATGTGAATGCTAATGCACCATCAAATCCATGGGATTCAGCATTAAATGTTAAAACTTCTTCCTTGCAAGCCCTGCAATAGGAGAAATAAGAAAATTAATTGCACGTAATGGATTAAAAACAAAAAATACAATATTTGTTCTCAACAGGTAGTTCTACGGCAACATGCCTTTCGTTCAGCCATATACCTAAAATAACATAAATAGAAAAATCCACCACATATTTCATGTACAGATCATAACATGATTTATCTCAGGATATATGTTTTTATCAGGTTGGTTGGGAGATATCACTTATGAGTTATGATCTTGCCTAAAAGTCCCTGACCCATGTGCAAAACACGAATAGGGGTAAGTGTCGGCAATGCACCTTAGCTTAACACTAGTAGAGATAATTCGAACCATGAGTTGCATATCAAAACAAATGTAAAAATTTCAAAACAAGTAGCATGAAAAGGCAGAAAATTTTCAGGAACCAAAAACCCTATTACAACCTCAATATCCTCAAAACCTCCTTTGAGCATCCTGATTGTACCAAGGACCAGATATTATTGACCTTTGCAAGTATAAGATTCATAGACTTCCATATTTCATCATCCTCGTCCAGCTGGCATCTTGCATGTGATGATGTACACTCTTTCAGCTTGCCATGTATCCAAGTCCGAGCTTTAGAGGCTTCATCACCTATTTTCTGCATGTGACTATCAACCCCAATACTAACCTCGGTGGTAGTACTTGGATCGTCACTTTTAGCTTCATGCAAGTGTGTATCTTCCCTTTCCCCTTCCCCGTTAAACTCAGCTTCAGAAAAATTGGAAAATCTACTGCATAAAGACAAGTAGGCCAAGAGGGAATGTTGGTTCATAACATCACTCAATGCATGAGAAATCCTCCCCAGCAATGTAGTGGCATAAGAAAATATCTGAGGTGGAATGCTGCGGACCTTCTGTTCGCATGAGAGGGGAACTGAGACAGCCAACAATAGAAATGCAGCTACTCTACCACAATCCAAACTGAATTTGTCACCAGAATCTGGCTCTATCTGTAACAGGCAAGCACAAATTTATGAAATAAGCAAATATCATTTTTTTCTGAAAAGGTGCTATGGCTATAATGAGACAGAAAGTATATAGTAAATGTGTATACAGAGGAAAGAAATTGTAGTATAACAGCACTTAGCATTTCTGTTTGGAAACTTGACGAATATGTAAACATCACAACATAAAACTCATGTCTACTCATAAAGCTAAAAACTTCAAACAGAACAACTTATCTATACATCCTATTTCCCCATAAAATTAAATTAGACAACAATTGGTAGAGAGAGAGAGAGAGAGTCCATCTTTATTTAAATAGTAGACCAAGAAATTGCACATAAAGATCCACGCTTACCTCTTGAGAAACCTCCTTGATAACGCATGCTGCAAAGTTCCCATGACTTCGACCAATAAAAAACAAAACAGACAAAATATCAGCTTCGTCCTATGGAAAAAAAGAAAAAGGGTCAAAAGAATAAAAATATGTAAACAAAAATTAATTACCATTTAAAAGCATTCAGAAGTTGATTTTTTTTCCAAATATCTAAAAAAATTTCCATACCTGTGGATATTTCTTCAAGTTTTCAAGAAGGCCGTTAATAAATAGTCTAAACAGCTTCAAATTCGGTGTCTTTAATAATTTTAGTATTTTCCTTGCTGCATGTCTCACAAGTTCACTGTTGTCAACTAGAGTGCCAACAAACTGCCCAATTAAATAAAGAAAAATTACTAAATGACAATCTGACAGGTCACCATTTTCAAAGCAAGCATGATGGCTACTAGTACAAAAGTGCCTCTCGTTCAAAAAAATATACGGATTAAGGGACAGACTGATTGGCCAGCATAACATTTTTTTTCCAGCAATTCCGCAAGTATTTTACACAGAATAAAGAGTGGCTCATTTGAATAATCATGCAGGGTAATCTTTCAGAAATAAATTTGACCAATTTGCCAGGATCATCAAATGAAACCACTTGAACAGCAAATCCTACCTCAACTTCATGCAACATATCTCCCTTTAGTGGAAAAGGATTAAATTGAGCACATAATATATATACATATATGTCTAGTACAGAGATACAAGACTGGAGACTTACCATGTGCATGTGTATGTCTTCCACCTTTAGATGTTCACAGTTTGCCATAATATGCATTGTTTCCAAAGCTTGTAAACGGACAGTCACTGAATCATCATTCAGCATGTCTACCAAGAGGTTTAAAGCTTCTCCAGCAAATTTTTCTGAGAGGATTACGAGTGACCCCAAGGAAGAACAAGCAGACTCACGTACCTTCAAATTAAGCACAGGTTTTGTCAAGATCAGGATAAACATATATTGAAAATGCCTTTGAACCGTAGAAAATACACATAATACATATGGGGAAAAAATCTGCTTATCTGACAGTTTTATTGTCAATAGTCACACATCAAGCAGTTGAAACACATCTCTACATATACATGTACACAGGGACAGACACATTAGCAGTTAAAACACATCTTTACATATACATGTACCCAGGGACAGACACATATAAAACACATAAATATCAAAAGTATTGAGATTAGAGTCGAACAACATGATAACAATAGTTACCTCATGAAACTCATCCTCAAGCCCATGCATAAAAGCTCCAGCAGCACCAGATGCTGAGATTTCAATGCATTCTGCAGTGCCCTGGCTATAATATCTCTTCTCTTTCGTAACTCCTAGAACCTTCTTTGATAGACTTTGCAACAAAATATTCTCAGATATCATTCCTACATTCCCAAGAGCATTAAAAGCTTCAACTCTGACATCCATTTTCATGTCTCTTACTGTAGAACAGAGCTGAAAACACACATCACACAAGAATTAGGACAAAAAACTGGCTGGTTTAAACACTTGTTCTTAGAATTGAGATAACTGATAATAAAACATACAGAGATGTCATAGATGACACATAACGCAGAGCAGTGGGCACTGAATTCCTTAAACTGCTTCTTATTAAGACATGGGAAAATGCTACCTTAAAACTTACAAAGTCACAAACGGTCACAACTTTTTGTTACTCATTATAAGCTTTTTATTGCCAGCCACAAGTTTTAGTTACATTTATGAAATCATGCCTTAACTCGGCATGTGTAATAAATGTGCCTGATGTAACATAGTCGAACCCTTCAGAGAGTTCATATTTACATTGGAGATTATGAAAGAGTTTTTAACTTTCATTTAATTATTTTGTATCAGGTCTAAAGTTTCTAACTTCACCTCAAAATTGTAACATAAGGTTGCAAAATATAACTCGATGGAGAATATACAGCAAATTTAGTGTATAATTTTCTCAAATACCTGAATAAATACTACATCTGAAAAATCTGCTCGATTCTTCTCTTCACTGCAAGCTACAAGCATTTTACCCCATTCAGCGACCACACGAACTGCGGCACATCTGACAGAATCTTCACGATCGCGTAGAAGCTCAACAGCACGGCAATAACATCCTTGAATCAGATCAACATCCTTAAAAAAGCTGTGTTTAGACAAGCTAATCAATCCATTCAAAGCAGCTTCCCTAACATATGGATATGGATCCTTCGTAAACCCTAAACACACAGTGAATAACAAATGTGGCTTTATGTTAAACCTCTCGGAATTTCTGAGCAACCATTGCCGTACGGACACGGAAGGAGAGAAACAAAGAGAGACAAAGAGTCGATCGTCAATGTGGCCGAAGACAAGTGCGAGTGCGGCAACTGTGAGGTGAGTGGAGGGGGAAGAGAAGATGAGTGAGTTGGAACAGAGAGAGTTGGAGATGAGAGTTGAGAAGTGAGGGTGACGGAGTGATAGATCGGCAAGGAGAGTGAGTTCATGGTGGCGAGTGAGTGAGTCCGAATCAGTGAGTTGGAGAGAGTGAGTTAGGGTTTCGAGGAGTGAAGAGAGAGTGGAAATGGAAGTGTTAGGGTTTGTGATTAGGGAGCGGATTGAAGATATGGTTTGCAAACGATGTCGTTTTGTGACAGTGAGTGATTGTTCACATTTTTGTTTGATTTGTTGCTCCATTCAACTAAAGTTTGAATGAATTGTTAGTTGTCTGTTACTGAAGCTGAAGAAGAAAGAAAGCAAAAGTGCACCGTTTTATTTGGATCTTCAATTTTACAACCCTCCACCGTTACTCTTCTTTCTACTTCTTTTTTCTTTTTCTACATCAAAATGCACCGTTTCAGCAATTGTTATATAAATATCAAGGATTTAAATATCAGCCTGGTATACTTCTATTCAAAAAAAAATACTATAAAAGCAATAAGTTAACACTAAAATGATTATATTCAAAAAAATAATCTCTACAATGACCTATTCCATGATCACAGTCAAGTTTCCCCCTCAAAAGCATCATCCAAATCAATGAAGTATGAATTTTTTATGTCAACAAGGAAGTCAAAACCAGGCAGTCTGCTGAATGCAAGAAAATGCAACTAATAGATTTGTCACTGAAAAGCAATAATATTACAAGCCACTCAAATTACACAACAAGAACTAATAGATTTGTCAAACCTCACAGCAATCATAATGCTTAAGCAGTGTCTAATTTATTGAAATAATTCCCCATAGCCATAAGTTCTCTAATCTTGCCTTTAATTATCAGCCAAAGCTTTGAATTTTTCACATAAAAATCCCAACTCAGTGTCCTCAAAAGTAAAAATCAGAACAAAAAATCAGTTTAATTGAAACAAAAGCAACTTTCAGAGATGATGATTTCCCCAACTTACTTTCAGAAATAAAAATCAAAACGAAAGCATACCATGCAGATTTCAAGCGGCAATTTGAACAGGAAAACTGATAGACTTCAGGCGCCGATGGAAGCAGGAGATGAGATGGAGTAGGGTGTTCATAGGGTGCGTGCGGGTTTTTAAAAAATAAAATAAAAAAATTTTCACCGAATTGATGCGAAATTTTTGGGTTTGATACTAAAACCCGACTTGATCCGATTATATAATATTTTATTATTTTTCTAATTTTTTTTAAGTTTTTACTATAATTTCATTTGTTTAGTACTTTTGTTGTATTAAAATTTTATATATTTGATAATTTTCAGGACATAAAACAACTAATATTTATATTTCAAAATAATTAATTTATTAAGAAAATTATTATTTTTGGTCCGAATCGACCCGCACCAGATCTGGTTTCATTTCCGCATAACCCGACCCGCGACCCGACCTCCACATGACCCGACCCGATCGGGTCTCACAAAATTTTAAAAAATTCGACCCGACCCATGAACACCCTTAAGATAGAGTTAGGGATTTAGGGTTTTCAATCCCGCGATCGCTGGTTTGATGGTATAAAATTTAGAATTTGATGATTTAAGTCCAATATTCGAATCTATTAAGTATATTTTTTGTAAAAGTATTATCTATTTCGTTTAAGAATAGATCAGACAGTTTGATCGTGAAATTTCTAATATTTCTAAAAAATTGTATTTCAATTTTTGATAATAGCTGGTTTATATCTTTGAATATCCACAAATTCAACTCAATATTGAATCTTAATCCTAATAGTTGGTTTATATCTTTGATAAATATTGTATTTCAATTTTACATGAAATGGTGTGGATATTTCAACTTAAATTTAGACTTCAAAACTCGAACAATATCACTCAATCGATGGGTGTATGAATTGACATCATTAAATATTATTTTGACTTTAATTAAATATTATAGGATTGATTTAAACAAATATCTAAATTTTGATGTGTAAATTTAATTCAAAATTTTGAATTAAAATATCCACATGAGATCACTCACTCTCACCCCAATAGTTCATACTATAAAGTCTATCAAAAAATCATTGATTTACGGTTGATTAGCCACTGATTTTTGCTTGAGGGTAAATTTTGAATTTTCATAAAAAGTAAGTAGATACTTTTTAATAAGAACAAAGTAAAATTATTAATAAATCAGAATTTTCATTAATTTACATCACACATTTTAATAAATTTTCTAATTTAATTATGGTTAGGGATGAACCAATCGACAGTCCCTCTCTTTGTTCTTCTGTTTTGGTATTTTGTGAGGGTTTTTGTTTCCAAAATCTGTTGATCCACTCTTTGTAGTGGTAAATTTCTAACATTTGTGTTGGTTTTATATTTTTTCTGTTTTTTACAGGAATAATAGTATTTTCTCCAACATACACAAGATTTCATGCAAGGTAAAATAGATAGATCTGACTATGCAGCCAAATATTGGAGTTCTACGGTTCTTTCTAGAACGATTGTACAGTCTCATATAACTATCATTTGTTATGCATTAAATTAAGTATATGTTATTGCAAATTTTTATGTACAATGTTTGTTCATGTTGGTTCACTTCTAGTTAGGAGTATATAGTCACTGACTTTGCGTTAAGACTGAAGCGAGGATATGCTGATCCCGTAATTTCTCTTGTACCTAAGTAGTTTTAGATGTGAATATGTATTCCTACTGATTACGAGAAACATATAATACATAATTGTTTTCATTGTTAGGTTTATCCTAACTTAGCTTGAGTCCTAGAGTATCATTAAAATGGTAAACGAGCTTTTATAACCGTATAATTATATCCTTGTGTTGTTTTATATATGAATGAATTTCATCTTCAAAAAGAAAAATTTTAGACATTTTCATTCTATATTTGGTTTGTTAATTACTAAACTTAATCTCTTTTGACATAACAACAAAATTATTTTGGAAATTGAACATCCAAATTGATATGGTTGGGAGTATATCCTCCAGAATCAGCTCGGAGGGATAGACAACCTAGGACCTGTGGCACTCAAATCCTTTCAGATATTGTTATTTATTAATAAATTTCACTTTCACTTAACTTAGGCTGAGTTTGATAGAGAATATAAGTTAGTTTATAAGTTATGGAACAAAAGTTAGAGTATAAGTTATGGTAGAAAAATAATCTCATGTTATGAGATTATAATTTTGTGATATTATAAACTATTATTAACTATATGTTTGGTGTAGCTTGTAAGCTAACTTATAAGCACACCAAACTCTACACCAAATGATACCTTAGGGTTCATTTTAGGATCTCGCTTAAGGCCACTCAAATCTCAGAACTGACCTAAACCCTGTTGAAGGAAAGGAAAGGAAAGCAAAAGCGAACCTTCCATTAACCTGGAAATCGAATTACAGTGGTCTAACAAGTAATAACATAACATTACAGAAGTAACCACTATAGGCTGGATATTGAAATTGTATGTAAAAGAAAAATGTCCAAGTAGAGAAATTCTTTCCTTTACGATATTTTAATTTTTATAGTCCTCTTGTCATTTTTCAAAATAGCCAATTATAGTTTATCCTTGTGTAACACGAGTTTCAAACATTTCATGGGACAAGCCCTCAAAACAGAACCCATTGAGCTTTCATTTGTAATATTTGTGTTTGAATTTTGATATATCAACTACTATCATATTAATAATCTGACATAATAAAACTACTTGGTAGCCTGCGGGATGTGCGAGTTTTGTTTAGGTTTGTTCCGCCGATCACATAAAGGAGTTGTGGTCAGCGGCACTGCAAGAAAGAAAATAGAAAAAGCTAGGGTTGAAAGTAGAGAGAGGCGAGAGGGAATTTTTTTACCAACTAATGTAACCTAATCTATAGATAATACATTATTTAGGATTACATATTGTAAGAACCAGCATGTATACTTTGTGAGAACCAGCACGCATTGAAGCTTCACTCAGCAAACTGTAATCCAACAAACATCATCAACTAGAAACTGACATGCATCCATGAGAAACCTCCAAGCCAACTTTCGGCGGACTTGAAAATTGGAGGAAGAAAGCAACCAACTTTCGGTGGTGATTGAGATAAATGTGGAAACACTGTTTAAATATTGAATTTTTTAGCCAAACCTTGGCTATAAAAAAAGAGTTTGGTTGTAAACTCAAAGCATCCCAAAGTGTAAATAGAGAGAGTGTTGTGTGAGGTTTTTCTTAAGTTTAAACACTTGTAATTATATTATTGTAAGTAATAAAAGGTTTCAGATTTTCCTGAAATACACTCTAGAGTGATCAGAGAATCACAACAAGTGGTATCAGAAATTTTGATTCTACTTTGGGGTCATAAAATCGAAGAACGGAGCTCGGTTCGGAAAATTTGGGTTCCGATAAAGTTGTCAAAAATCAATTTTGAGGATACCATCAACTAGTTCACGTCGAGACAAGCTCGGTGGTATTTTATGGCTATCAAATAGAGGTCCGAGGAGCCCACACGTTCCAGCACGCGCCGAAAAGTGAAGCCCACTCCCGATGTGGCATCTGAAGGAAAAACACAATTACATGGCGTCCACGTCAGTGTCACGTAAGCACACATCAACGTCTAATCATCAACACGTCATCACACAATCAGCAGCCACGTCATCGCCACGTGTCAGCCATGTCAGCAAATCGGTCCCATTTTTGCCACATCAACAGCCACATGTTAATCACGTCAAAAATTCTGGTGAATTTCACTGAGCCCCCTGAAGTCTTTGAAATTTACAGTTTAGCCATTAAAGTTTTAGAAATTTATAAATCAATCCCTGAGTCGGATTTGGACCAATGAAGTGTCTAATCCACCATTTTCGACCGTTCCGGACGCAACAGTGATCTCTGATTTGTGAAATGCAACCCCGATTTTAACCTATTTTCATTTTAAATTTTAAAACTTAAAATGGAAATGTAAGATTCCCCTTCTGGTGCAATGATCAAGCTGACAACAACTAATTACTCCATCTGGAGACCTCAGATGATAGATTATTTACACTATAAAGATTTGATTGATGTTATCGAGGTGAAAGGAGTGAGACCAGAATCTGTTAAAGAGTATGACTTTAATAAACTCAATAACAGAACTTTGGGTCAAATTAGACAGTGGATCAGTCACAGTGTCTTACACCACATAACATAGGATACAGATGCTTATGAAATGTGGATGAAGTTGGAAGACATGTTTCAGGCCAAGACAGCTCGGAATAAAGCCTTAATCATGAGGCATTTGGTGAACCTGAAGTTACGGAGTGGAACTTCCGTTGCAGAACACACCAACGAGTTGCAAAGCCTGATGAACCATTTGTCTGCAGTAGACTTGCAAAAGACAGACGAAATTCAAGCCCTTTTGCTACTCAGTTCTCTTTCTGATAGCTGGGAGACACTGGTGGTTACTCTCAACAACTCAGCTCCAGGAGGCAAACTTATCATGCATATGGTAAAAGACGCCCAGTCAAATGAAGAAGCCAGAAGAAAAGACGTGGGCACGAATCAAACACAAGCCCTTGTCTCGGAGCAACGAAGAAGACAACATGAGAAAAATCAAGGTAAATGAAGAGACATAAACAAAAGTAGGGGCAGATCCACGGACGTGAGAAAACCTACATACAAGTGCTTCCACTGTGGCATAGAAGGCCACCTAAAGAATAATTGCCGAAAACTGCAACGAGAGCAGTGACAAGACAATAACCAACCGAAGAAGAATGATGTAGAGACACTTGTAGTTACCACATGAGATATAGATATATGCTCCAGCTAGGAAGAAGCATGTCTTCACACCGCAACTCATGATATCGAGTGGGTGGTAGATACTGCAACATCCTACCAAGTCACTCATCACAAAGATTTCTTCACAACATACAAAGTATAAGACTTTGGAGCAGTGAAGATGGGGAATACCAGTTATTCTCATATAGTGGGAATTGATGAAATACAGTTGCGGATAAATACATGGTATACAATATCTCTGAAGGAGATAAGACATGTTCCAGAAATTCGGCTCAATTTACTCTCAGGGGTAGCCCTTAACAAACAGGGTTACGCTAGCCACTTCAATAATGGCACTTGGAGAATGATAAAAGGTGTCATGGTCATCGCCCGATGATATATGTGTGGAACTTTATATAAGACTCATGTGAAAATATGTGCAGAAAGCCTCAATGTAGCTGAACCAGAGGCTTCTCAAAATCTATGGCACCAGAGACTCGGTCACATGAGTGAAATAGGGTTGTTTACCTTGACAAAGAATGATCTAATCATTATCTCCAAAAATATTGCTCTAGATCCTTGCAATCATTGTCTATTCGATAAGCAACATAGAGTCTCTTTCAATTTCTATTCGACAAAAAGATCAAAGATACTCAGTCTGGTGTACTCTGATGTTTGTAGTCCTCTAGAGGTCAATTCACTAGGCGGTAATAAATACTTTTGAGCCAACCGGGTGACGGCTGCCCTTAAGTGAATTGGCCACTATTCTGGCAGCCCATGAACTGCCCTAGTACTGTTGGGGCTGACTTGGGCAGCCTCATTGTGCACTGGGTAGTCGATTCAGTCAAAAAATGTGTTTTATACCATTTTGAGAACAAATATTTTCGTAAAAAGTTTCGTGATATTTCTTAATTATTTATGTCGTTATTTGATATCGAATAAATATGTTTATGTGAAATATGAATGAATTATTCATATTGGATATTGAATAATTTATTCGGTAATTTAAAAAAAAATTAAATTACGATTTGACCCGAACTGCGAGCTTCCGTTGCACCCGCGCCAAAACCTTAACAGTTGAGCAGAGGGAGCTGCAACCTGCTCCATCAGAGGCTACATGATCATCTACAGAACTGGATGACAATAGACCGCCAGAAATCAGTGAACCTCCAGTACGAAGATCTGAGCGAGGTCGGATTCCATCAGCCAGATACTCAGGATCAGAATACGTTCTGCTTACTGACGAGAGGAAGCCAAAAACCTTCAATGAAGTTGTATCTTATAAAGACAAAGACAAATGACTACACGAAATCCATGATGAAATGAAGTCTTTGCATAAAAATAATACTTATGAGATAGTCAAGCTCCTACATAGAATGAAGGCACTGAAGAACAAATTGGTGTTCAAGCTCAAGAAAGATGGCAGCGGAAATGTGGTGAAACACAAAGCTCGGATAGTAGTCCAAGGATTCCTACAGAAAAATGGAATTGACTTTGATGAAATTTTTTCACCAATGGTAAAAATGACTTCAATCCGAGTTATCCTAGGATTGGTAGCCAGTTTGAACTTAGAGCTTGAACAGATTGATGTTAAAATAACATTTCTTCATGATGATTTGAATGAAGAAATCTACATGGAGCAGCCAGAATGATTTAAGGTTTCAGGAAAAGAAAACTTTGTTTGCAAGCTGAAAAAGAGCTTGTACAGGCTCAAGCAAGCACTGAGACAGTAGTACAAGAAGTTTGACTCATTCATGGTGGGTCAAGGATACAAAATAACAGCAGCAGATTAATGTGTATACATTCAGAGGTTTCCATATGGAAATTTCGTTGCTCCTCTACATGTTGATTGTTGGACAAGAAGTAGCGAAGATCAACCAGCTAAAGAATGAACTATCTAAGTCTTTCGACATGAAAGACTTAGGACCAGGTTAACAGATTCAGGGAATGAGGATTGTTCGTGACAGACTAGAGGTGAGCAAAACCGGTTTCGGTTCCGGTTCCGCATAGAACCGGAACCTACCCGGAAAAATTCGGTTCCGCACTAAGTAGAACCGGAACCTACCCAATTAAACAAGGTATCCTATTATTCGGTTCCAATTCGGTTCCGGTCCGGTTCCAAATTACCATATTTTAAAATATTTTAATGAAAACTACATTCTGATACGAGTCCGTAGGAAAAAACGGGGACCAAATCGGAGTGCGGAAGCTCAAGAACGAAGAAAATGAAAAATATTTTAATTAAAATGAATGATAAACAATTAATCACAAGATATTAAAATTGACAAACACTACCAAAGCATACACCTTCTGCTCAAGGAAAAAGTTAAGACATGCTAAAATACAATTCATGCTATATTATAATATGGGAGTCCAGAATTTATATCACACAACATCACAAAATGGATTTGCTTTTTGTCCAAACTTTGAGAATATTTTTGCTCTTCCAATTGAAAATACAGTTTGGCCTGCTAAAGTTGGATCAAGTGAAGAAAACAACTTTTGAAACTATAAGCAGCACAATAATGCTACCAAATCAATCACACAAAAAAGTATTATGTCCAGCTTACATACCAAGAGTAGTACTGATAATGCAGAGAGCGAGCACACGCAATGCCAACAAAGCTCCCAGCAAACATAATTGTTACAATATCAGAAAACACAATCTAAAAATTTAGCAACAAATAGAGGAATTAAAAGAAATATCTCAGAGCACCGAAATTTAAATATCTAAATATTCATATAAATCTCTAAATGTTCATATAAATCGGTTCCATGGTCCGGTTCCGGTTCCGATCATTTTGGAACCGGAACCTACCCGGATAAAATCAGTTCCTTCATTTTTGGAACCGGAACCTACCCAATTACAACCGATTCCGGTTCCAAACCCGAAAAATCGGTCCGGTTCCAACCGGTTCCGGGTAGAACTGGAACCGGCGCTCACCCCTATGACAGACAAAACAAGAAGTTGTGGCTTTCACATGAGAGTTATATTAAATGGATAATCAAGAGGTTTGATATACAAAAGGCCAAATCAGTCAGCGTTCTGCTAGCGCACCATTTTAAACTGAGCAAGAGTTCGTGTCTCTCATCCAAGAAAGAGATAGAGAATATGTCATCGATACCATATTCTTCAGCTGTTGGAAGTTTTATGTATGCAATGGTATGTACCAGGCCAGATATTGCACACGCAGTGGGTATAGTGAGTCGTTTTCTCTCTAACCCTGGAAAGCAACACTGGGAGGCAGTCAAATGGATTCTCAGGTACCTCAAGGGTACATCGAAGTTCCGTCTGTGCTTGGGGGAGCTGATCCGATCTTAGAAGGCTATACAAATCCATATATGGCAGAAGATCTTGATTGTAGAAAATCTACAACATGTTTTCTATACACTTTTGCATGAGGAGTTGTATTATGACAGTCAAGATTGCAGAAGTGTATTGCATTATCCACAATAGAAGCTGGATACATTGTTATAGCTGAGGCATGAAAGGAAATATTATGGCTAAAACGTTTTCTCCAACAGTTAGGGATCAACCAGACAGGATACAAGATACATTATAACGGTCACAGTGCTCTGGTTTTTAGCAAAAACTCAATGTATCATTCCCGGACAAAGCACATCGATATTCGCTATCATTGGATACGTGAGGTGATAGATCAACAACTGTTGAGACTAGTGAAGATTCATACAAATGAGAATCCAGTTGACATGTTAACGAAAGTGGTTACTCGAGACAAGATAGAGTTATGCAAAGACATAGCCGGGATAGCTGTCAGATGATGATTGTTTCAGATACAGCTGGAGGGGGACAATTGAAAAAACCAACATGCATACTTTGTGAGAACCAGAATGCATGGAAGCTTCATTCAGCAAGTTGTAATCCAGCAAGCATCATCAACCAGAAACTGTCATGCATCCATGAGAAATCTCAAAGCCAACTTTCGATGGAGTTAAAAATTAGAGGAAGAAAACAATCAACTTTCGGTGGTGATTGAGAGAAATGTGGAAACACTGTTTAAGTGTTGAATTTTTGAGTCAAACCTTGGTTATAAATAGAGAGCTTGCTTGTAAACTCAAAGCATTCTAAAGTGTAAATAGAGAGTGTTGTGTGAGGTTTTCCTTAAGTTTAAATACTTGTAATTCTATTCTTATAAGTAATAGAAAATTTCAGATTTTCCTTAAATACACTCTAGAGTGATCAGACAAAACATTCCCATCATTTGGAAAAATCTACCGGACATAAATTGAAGAATTAAATTTAATGGATTATGAAAGACTATTTTCTACATTTATCAAATATTATACTTAAACAGGAACATATTCCAGTTGAAAAAGAATTTAGAATAATTCAGTCGTAGGAACCTGTAAAAGCACAAAACTCAAACATGATTATTTGAATGTCCCTCCTTAATCAGTCTGACCATTTTACAGACTTCGAAGGTCCAAAATTACCCAAGGGGCCTTTTTTTTTTTTTTTTTTTGTTGTTCAATACTTAAGATTATGGGTTTGAATTAAGAAAATATATTTTTTGTAAGAGTTTAGGACAGTCGGAGATTTTACCTGCTCCACTTAAACAAAAAATAAGTGATTTAACGGCGGAAAAAAATTACATTATAATATAAATCTTCATACTCTTCTCAGGATGGGTACCAAATAAAATGACAACAAATTAAGTTGGTAAATTTTTCACTTTAAGCCATCCTGCGCTCTGATCATCGACTGTTTCTCTTGCAATGTTCTCCATCAAATTTCCACTGAATAGAAAACTCAAAAGTGAATTCATAATCAAATGTGCCTTCCAATGTACCATTTTAAAAAGAAGATTGCTCTGAAATTAGTGTTCTAATGAGTTCCCAATGACGCTGTTTTAATTTTACCGATTTGAGAATCATTTCAGACACTAATTTCGGATAAAATAATTTTTTCCTTTTAAAAAACACCCAATTTACATCACCGTGTCTAAACTTCTTTACTTTACATATCAAAATGCAATTTTAATATATTTTTTTGTGACATTCTAATGATATTAATTCTTTTAAGTAAATGTTACAAAAAAAAATACCCTAGAATTATTGAAATCAAAATCTTTAGCCTTCATTTCTTCACACGTGACTAAATTATCCCCGCCACGTCAGCTAACAACAAGACTCGCCGAAGCCGTCCGATCAATCTCATCATCAAACCATTCAAACGCAGCCCAAAACTCGTGTGCCAGTTTCCCGCCAAAACAAACAGATTCCCCATCCAGATAACGCCCCAACAAACTCACGCGCTCACGCTCAAATATCCTCAACATCCCACGCGCCCACCACCATAAGCGTCAACACAAGCTCCACTCTCCTATAAATACCCCAAATTTCGCTCTGCAATTTTACTCGAAATTAAGCTGTCAAATTCTCTCAAAATGGCGACGGTTTTCACAACTCTCCGATTCCTCACTCTCCTCGTAATCTCTCTTCTTATCATTACCAAATCCGCCGCCAACACCGACCTTGAAACACTCTTCACAGCCTCCGCCGCCACTCCCTCGCCTCAACAACCACCGCCACCGGCTTCGGAGCTCAACGGTCAGTCCTCGTTCCTCTCACATACCGATATTCTCGCGCCGATACTCTCACACCTCGGCTTCAATGAGCTCGCCACCGCGGCTCCCTCTCTCTCGACCGACATCGCGGCCACCGGCTGGTTCGGTCCGTCAACTCTCTTCGCTCCCTCCGATTCATCTCTCCGCACGTGCTTCTCGTGCTCCGTTCCTTCTCTGCTCCGCGAACACCTCGTTCCCGGCCTCTTCACCATCGATTACCTCCGTAAGCTTGCTTTCGGTACCAAAGTAGAAACCCTAAGCCCCGGCCGTTGCATCACCATAACTCACTCCAAGAGCCAAAACGACACCGTCTCCAAAGTCTTCATCGGCGGCGTCGAGATCACTCATCCAGATCTCTTCAACAACGGAATCGTGATCATTCACGGCATCCAAGGCTATATCTCCCCTCTATCTCCATTGTCTTGCGAGGTCGAGCGGATGACGTCACTATACTTCCCTTTCCAGCCGTCCGATCGCGGTAACCATCACCAGATCCAATATCAACCGCCGATTACGCGTTTGATGCTCCGAGACGCGATGCTCCGTCTCCGAAACAACGGCTTCAGCATCCTCTCGTTAGCGATGAAAGTGAAGTATCCAGAGCTCATGAGTCTCACGAACATGACCGTTTTCGCCCTTGATGACGTGTCAATCTTCTCCGGATCGTACACTTACATAAGCAACGTGAGGTTCCACATCGTACCGAACCATTACTTGACGATCGGGGATCTCGAGAGGCTTCCGGTGGGGACCACGTTGCCAACGCTTGAGAGAGGACAGTTGCTAACGGTGACGACGGCCGGTGGATCATCCGTGACGGCGCCGTTAAGGATTAACTACGTGAGGCTTAAGGTTCCTGAAGTGATGATGAATTTGAGGA
Source organism: Zanthoxylum bungeanum (assembly GCA_019454045.1). Lineage (NCBI taxonomy): Eukaryota > Viridiplantae > Streptophyta > Magnoliopsida > Sapindales > Rutaceae > Zanthoxylum > Zanthoxylum bungeanum. The sequence goes on along the minus strand of SKCR01006680.1, from coordinate 5,735 downwards.
TTGTTGTTCACAGTGTTTACTTGCCGTTTCCTCATTTGCATGGTGCGTTTCATGGAATGATGGGAGTTACCGATACTGCCACCGCTGCTGCTGGTGGTTCGGACGGTGACGATCGTGTGATGGAAGGCGAGTGCTCGGTGATGGATGGACATGGCATCAGTTCTTGTGGAGGTACTGGGCCCACTGGCACGGACACTGGTGCGAGTACGGTCACGCCTGTGGCGAAGTTTAGTAAACCGACGGTGGAGATTGAAGATCGTCATATGCTGTGATGATCAGTGATGACGTGTCGTCTTGTCAGTGAGATAGTCAATAAATTTCTCTCGTCAAGTAGAGGGTGACGTGTTATCTTCATATATTTGTACAGATTGTTGCAATGATTTGTAAGGATGTGTTTGTTTGGGAAAAAATAGAATCTTGATTCTGTTTCTTGTTTTTTTATTTTATTTTAATATTTGGCTTATTTCGTTCTACTTTATTTTTTGTTAATAATATATTTACACATATTTATCCTTAAAATTTTATCAACTCTTTCACTGTAGTTACAGTGAACTACAGTAAATCATTGTAGCTACAGTGAGAGAATTGAGAAAATTTTAGGGATAAATATAAGTAAGTATATCATTTTTGTTTTCCTAATCGTAGTTATGATTCAATAGTTCATGCATTTTAAGATAAAATATAAGTAAAATGTTTTATGTTTAATTTTTTAATTTTCACAAGTATAACATATATCTTACTTTGTAAACATAGTTATGTAGCACTAATTAATTCATCTTTAATGAGCATTTATAGTGACACTCCTCTCACTGTAGCTACAATGAGAGGAATGTAATTATTTTTTGGATAAGTATATGTTTGTCTATCATTTTTGTAAGAATAAACGTGTCCTGCATGCAATATTTTACACTTTTATAACAAAGTTAATAAACCGAAAAAATGAAATAGATACATAAACTTTTACTTAAAGTTTCTACACTCCTCTCAATGTAGCTACAGTGAGATTTTAAGTAAAAATTTATGTATGTATATCATCATTCAATAAACGAAGTTATGACAACCGTCCGATTAATTTCATCATCAAACTCGACAGAACCAAATGCAAATAGAAAATCAACAAGAATCCAACCAATCAATATCAATTTTATGAGAGTATCTTTGATCAACCAGAAGCTCCCTTACCCAGTGGAATAGCAGAAGATATTCTAGAGGTTGCTCCTTCTAACTTTCGAAAATAGTGTTTTATTATGAGGAGCATATGGGATGAAAAATCTGATAGAATGACCCATCATAAGGATGTCATTGTCCATCGTGGTTATGAAACTTTTGAACATTGAAAAATTTACCGTCAAATCACCCGACTCAGATTTAAGCGGAGTAGATAAAACCCTCAATTGGTCCAAACTCTTACCAGAAATGCACACTCTAAATTCAAACTCCGGACCTGACAACTAAATCCATATATATAATTTTTTTTGGAAAAGTTGGATCGCTGCCACACCACCCAATCAAGATTTAAACGAAGTAAGTAAAATCCACAGCTGCCATAAAACTTTTACAAAAAATATATCATATGGACTCGAACCCAAGATCTGACAATCAATCATAAGCCATATTTGCTACCAAGCCACCCCCATTGTGAACAATCCATGCATTTACTTTTTTTTAGATACGTTATAAATTTTACCGCCAAACTACTCGAATCAGACTTAAACGGAATGGGTAAAATCTCAAATTATCTCAAACTCTTACCAGAAACGTACTGTCATCCTTGTATTAGAACGCAAAACGCACCCATGTATTTACACTCACCATTATCCACAGTGCTACGCGCCTTGTACCCAGCTCGTTAACCCACGCGCGCACGTTTCATAATTTGGCTACTTATTACCGAAATTGAGTTGGAGCTTTTGACTTAAAACACATATGGCAATGAAAAGCCCAAGCTTCCGGGTTATCGGCCCACGGTCCAGCCATAAGGATAAACAGGCTCTGTTTTTTTAAATTTTCATAATGAGTGGAGCTTTTGACACACTTAAAATTCCAATTCCGCAAACATTTTAACTAAATTTCCTAAAATACCCCCAATTTTAACATATATTTCTTCTCTTTTCCACGAGTAACAACATCAAATACAAGATTTTGTGACCATGATAAACTAATTAGAATATTGGCACTCATTTTGAGAAATTTTTCTAAATGGTTTGCATGATTTATCCTGTAAAAATGATTTCCAATAAAATCACATTATCCGAATTTATCCGAATTCAAACAGAATAAGTAAAATTTTTAGTTTTCCCTGGCAAAAGCTCGTTAATAAACACAGATCTTTTATTGATCTTTCAAGTAAGTGAAAAAAGAATTTCATTGATAACTAATTACAAATCAGATAATTTTTCATGTGTCAAAACTAAAAACAAAAACTGCATGTGTCTTAATTTTCCCACAGAATCACTACTTCATATTCACACAGCCCTTAATAGAAGAAGGCAATTCCCCAAGCCTCTCAATTCCTTCAGCAAACACAACTCCCATTCCCATGAAAAAATGAGACTCAATATGGCAATGGAAAGCCCAAGCTCCAGGATTATCTGCCCTAAATCTCAATGCAGTCCAGCCATAAGGATGAACAGGCACTGTATTTTTCATAATTGGATCCACCAAATTGTACTTCTTTGGATCATTATAGATGTCAAATTTGCCTTCTCCATATCCCAATACCCAAAAATCATGCCCATGAAGATGCCAAGGATGTGTCTCACTTGTCTTGTTATTCAAAGAATTTGCATTTTGCAGTATAATATCCACTGTTGCATTAAAATCCACCCTGTAAATTCCATTCCCTGTTGTGGCATTTGGGTTTGGTGGAGCACTTGAAATGTCATATTTTCTGAAGTCATATCCATCTGGAGGTGGGGTTTGATCAAAGACATTAGTCAAATTTTCCTTCAGTGCAATAAGGTAAGGTATGTGAGGCATGTTATAAGAGACATTGTTCACAGACCACCTCATGTTGCCATTCACACGATTTTGTGTATTGAGCAGTACTATCATTCTGTCAGGACTTTGCGGCAGGGGGACGATGAATCCTTTACGGGCTTTAATGGCTAAACTCTGGTTTAAGCGAGGGCCAACGTCATTCCAGAGGGGGCCTGGGGGTGGGATTGTAGGAGGAGACCTTTTGGGATGATTTGGGTAGTAATTGAAAATGGCTAAGCCTGGAGGAGTTGTGAATGTGGCATTTCTGCTGACAATATTTGTTGTGGCCCAGTAGTTTCTTGTTGAATTTTGGTCAGTTTTTATAAGGACAGAATATGTTTCTCCTGAATATATGAAGAGATTTTGTACCTCAAATGGCTCTACATTGTGTCCATCTGCTTCAACTACTGTCATCTTATGACCCTGGAAAAGAAAATTTGTTCAGAAATATGATTTTTTTTAATTCTGTTTTTTAGAATGGAAAAAAAAAAATAACAGTTTTCCAAAAACACATACCTCTATTTGAAAGCTGAGGGCAGAGAGAGCTGTCAAGCTAGAAATCCTGAGTCTATAAGTTTTTCCAGGGATCACAGTAATAACATGAGGTGAGCATTCAGGATTTGTTGCATTACAAATAGTTCCAACATTCAAGCTTGGAGAGTTCAAAGAAGAACAATTGAATCTTCCTTTTCCTTGTATCAGAAGTGACTGTAAAGAACAAGTAGAAAAGAAAAAAAAATGAAGTTAGCGAAATCCTGAAGGGAGATTTCTCCGAGTTTTTAAAGATCTTGTGTCACGAGTGTATTATTAATAACTAACCACAAATCAATTTTAGATGCTCATTTACCTGAGGCTCTCCAACCCATTGAAAGGGAATAGAGGACAAGCCAGCAGATTGTTCAAAAGCGCTTCTATGGAACCAATCGTTTAAGATTAAGCTTCTATCATAATCATAGGCAAATGGTTCGGATTCACCATCGGGTAGTGATACTCGAATGGATCCATACAAGCCAGCTTCTCTTTGCATTCCATAATGAGCATGATATAAATATGTTCCAGGCTGCAATAAGATTACAGAAAAGTATATGGTTATTATTCACTTAGTTGTTACATGTACTTGTAATGACAAAAAAAACCTGGAAAAATGAAAAAGTAATGCTTCAACTATGTGTGTGGCAGGGTAGAAGCATAAGCAGAACAACAAACATAACTGAATGTGCATATTTTTGCGCCCTTATATTTTTTCGATTCAGTTCTCTATTTTTTAAGAAAAAATTGGTTCGGTTCGGTTCCGGTTTTGGAATACGATTCCATCCGGTTCGGTTTCGGTTTCGAACCGGAACCGTGGCCGGGTCTACTAATGAGCTCTAGTGAACTTAGTTTTCCGCCAGCCTGACCCGTACAACTTTGTTCCCTAAATTCAACCCGAGAGGTCTCCTGTATGATACAGGAGATAGTATTATCATATTTCGGGTGTATATGTCATCTCTCTCACAGCAGCTGGGTCTAGAGCCCACTAAAACCCAAAACAGACAAAAAGACCTCGATAGAGGACACATAAATACATACCTTCAATCACCAACTTTAAATTTATATTTTTTAAAATGTGCAGACTTGCAAAATACATAAAATTTGCCTCTCTTTGATCCTGGGAAATTAATGAAGCTAAATAGAGAAGTTTTAAGACTAGAAATAAAAAAAACTCACCCTGTCAACAACAAACTTGTAAGTAAATGTTTCTCCAGGAAGAATTGGACACTGAGTGACTCCCTCTGTTCCATCAAACCAGGGAGTTCCAATCTATAAGCATACACAAAAATGATCATCAATAATTCATCATACACAAATTCAAATTCCCAAAAAAAAAAAAAAAAATCGAAATGGAAACTTTTAATAAACTATTACCTGTCGAATTCCATGCCAATGAATGGCAACATTCTCAGTAATCAAGCTGTTCTTAAGATCAACAATGATAGTATCATTTTGCTGAGCTTGAATTGTTGGTCCTGGACTTCTTCCATTGGTTGTGATCACAACTTTCCTGAAGCAATCAGGAGACTTATACTCGTACTTCACTTCCCATTTGTATCTTCTAATTCTGGCATCAGCCATTGGAACATTTGTTAAAGAAAATAACAACACACACGACAAAGCCAACAAGTTTAAAATCTTCATTCCTCTAAATCCTGAAGATACAGCCATGTCCAAAATATTTGCCATGGCTTTGAAACTTGAAAAGCTGAACTGGGTTGCCTTTTAATTGATGCAGATGTTTAAAATTTTTCTTTATTTGCTTATGAGCTGGGATGATTTTCACATGCATATATAGACAAAAATTTCTTAGTGGTACTTCTACAAGGTCAAAAGTTAGAGCTGGCCATTGGAACAATAATTGTTGGGAAATTATCATTTTTTTCACTTGAAGTTTGGCTAAAATTCACAAAAATCCAAATATTTTTAAAGCGTATCAATTTTTACCATAAGTTTCTAAAGTGTTTTAATTTTCATAAATCAAGAGTGAGAGAACGATAATTTTCCTAAAATTTCGAGTAGAAATTGTTACATATTAGGTAAAAATTGATACACTTTAAAATTTTCATGGTTTGACTAAATTTTATCAAACTTCGGGTAGAAGAATAATAATTTCCCATTGGGGTGGAAGAATGATAATTTCCCATATTAAAAAAAAAAAATCTAATACTTGCAAAAAAAAAAGGGTTGTTAAAAGATGTTGACTTTTTATATTTTGGAAGCTT
>SKCR01006679.1:0-50261 GCA_019454045.1 Zanthoxylum bungeanum | reverse complement strand
GTTTATCAATGATATCTACAAATAAGATACAAATTTTATGTATATCAAGTACATAATCATTGTATTTTTGTATCAGTCCAAGTAATATCTTCAAGATATTTGAAAGTACTAAATATCTTCTGGATATTTGAAAGATCTAACTTTTTATCATAAACAAAGCGATATAAATAGAGTAATATAAAATTATAAATTGTATTCACAAGTGTGTTATGATTTCACTTATCAGAGCCTTATTCTTTTACTGCAGTGGAGTTTCTCTATTATATCTATACGTAGTTGGAATTAACATTCACTACTGGGAATATTAAGAAACTAATTTTCGTGTTCTATAAGCGTTTTATTTAAAAATTATAGTTCAAAGCTGCAGGTTCTGATATTAAAAGCTAATTTGAACTTTAGATTTGATTAGCTCTTTATTATTGCAAACTTTTGGCAGCAATAATAATAATATATATAATATAACTCAAAAGAATAAAGATATAATAGAAAAAAATATAATAGAAAATTAAAAAAATCACATAAATATGCATGAACCAAAAATTACACAGACGTATTTGGAACTTTGGGTTCTCTTAAAAAATAATCTGTTGACCAAGAACTTCAAGTTCTAATCTTACATTATTATTTAGAACATCAAATTCTAAAAGGGAATTTTATTTCAAAATTTTAATTTCCTATTTATAATATTAATATTTAGAACTTCAAGTTCATAAATATGATATTATAAATTTAGAACTTCAGGTTCTACGATAAATTTAAAACTACAGGTTTTATTCTAAAGTCTAATTAATTGAGGTTAAAACTTCAGATTTTTTAATTGTAGTGTAATATAGAACTTCAGATTTTACAATTATTTTATAGATTTAGAACTTCAGGTTCTAATCTAATAATTAATTAATGAATTTAAAACTTCGGGTTCTAATTTACCTCTTATAGTTAAACATAATCATGAAAGAAACTAAAATAAATTTATAAAATAAAAATAAAAATAAAAATACGGTTTTTATTTTCTAATGTGGAGGATCCAAATTAATAGCAACCACATAGCATATTCATAAAAACAATAATAAAATATATAAAACATAATATAATGAATTAGAAATACATGTTCTAATTTTTTAATATCGAGATTCAGAACTTCAGATTTTGAATTAGAACTACGAGTTCTAATTTTAATATTGAGATTCAGAACTTCAGGTTCAGAACTAGAATGAAGTGTTCAAATTTTAATATTGAAATTTATATCTTCTGGTTGTGATTTATTTATAATGCAACACTTTAAGTTGCAATATTAAAAAAATAATAAGAATTTGGATTCAGGCAATATAAGAATTAAGCATGCAAATCAAAAATCGTATATAAATCATAAGCCACCATGACTTGATTTTAGATTTGATTACAGTCACAAGCCTTGTATCAATCATAAATCATAATAATAATAATATATTTTTTTGTTGGCTTTGATTATGAACAAAAGTTGCATATAATCATAAGTCATATTCATGACTTCTAATTATAGCAAATTGGCTTCAGTCAGGCCTTAGCATATGATGATTCGTTTTTGATTATAGCGAATCGTGCTGATAATGTGTTATAAAAGAATTGAAAATAGAAGAAAATAATATATTTTAAAGATGTTGGCCTTTCTTTATTAATTCTGAATGAATGATTTTTGATACAAAACTACAGAGAGATTCATTTATATTTATAGGAAGGAGTTATGGTGAGATAAGTTACAAAATAATAAATTACAAGATAAATGTTAAGTAGTTGAGATCATCACAAATTACAACAATTCAGAAATATTTTTTTATATTCCTTTTTCAATTTGTTATTAGTTTGTTCATTTGTACCAAATAAAACCCTTACCCTATTACAATGAATAAAATATCAAGGGATGGAAAAATATGGATAATTCAATCCATCTGTTTTTTACGGAATCTCATGTTAGAAATTATTAGATTTTATTTCTAATTATTTAATTTTAAACATCTAAAATAAATTAACATCCATAATTAAATATTAACATTTTAGCAAAAAAAACATATATAAGTAAAAATTAATCTAAAATAAAAAATAAATTTAAATAAATAATATATAATAATATCATTCATAAAATCATTTCTCTGTTATTTTTGTTCTTAGTTAGAGATTCAAGTGGATTCATATCTATGCAGTTTTTGAAAAGCTAAATTCGGACAGTGGGGAGACTATAACTTTAATTTAGTGAGGATAAAATTTAATTTTCATAAAAAGTAATAATAATTTTTATTTTAATTGGGACAAATCAAAATTATTTAATTAACAAAAATAAGATTTTTTATTAATTTATAAGAAATATTTTAACAAAATTTCGAATTGGGTGGACTCGTATGTATATTGCTCTGCTGTTGAATAGAGATCTGAATCAAAGTTGAATATCATAAGGATAATTTAATTAAACTTCTAAGAGCAACAAGCCAGGTGTAACTTGTAAGACACAATTCAACAGCAGAAACATATATATCAGTATTTACTTGTTTTGCCTCTACAGTATTATTTTTGACAGGAGAAATTTTAAGGAGTGTGTTTCTGTCTGAAAATGAACTGTTGTGAAATGATCTATTAGTTGTTAAGTCTTGTGAGAACTAATTGACTGTCGTTTATTCGTAGAGATTGCTGGGTCGTGCAGGTGAATATTGATATGATTTTCTTTTTTGAATGCTTCAGAAATGTTCCTGTAATATCATCATAATAAATGAAAAAAGAGCAATATTTCGAAATCACATAAGACTCTTTATTTTAACGTGAACAGTTTTTCACATAAGACACTTTTGATCACAAGGTTTTGATAACTTTCAACAAAAAATTAAAACATGATAGCTAGGATTTGATCTCATCTACACGGTAAATCCAATGGCTACTCATTTGTCGTGGTCTTTAATCTGAACTCATGTAGACCCGTCAATTTAACATAAGAGAGAGAATTTAAAAAGCACAACCCAATGTTGCTTTCAGAGAAATTCAGCAAAGAGGTAATGGGAAAGAGAGACTTCCAACATTTAAAACTCTTTAAGAGTTTTATTCAAACTCGTAGTGGGAAACTAAAAAACCTGAGAATTTTGCTCTCTCTAATTAGGGATGGTAAAAAAATTCGGGTCCGATCTGGTCTGTTCGGGATTAAAAAATCTCAGATCGGGTCCTAAAATTAGAAGCCCAAGTTCAAGCCGGGCTCAGCATATCAAATCATGTCCTCAAAGGACGTAGTTATTGTAAAACGTTTCCAACTTACTCCTCTGTTTCTCGTTCAAGTACCGAATCAACCCTTAAGGAATATATTCATATACTTCTCGAAAGAAGAAGTGAACTTCATACTAGGTAAAACGTCAACAGCTACACACCAAACCATGTCCCCAAAGTACGTAGCTATTGGTCGTGATTGCTACACCAACCTCACCTTTGTAAATCAAAGAACATAGCCTGTCATGCAGGAGTTTGTAGTACATCAGAATTAAGATCAACCTATTTATGACCTTCTAGTAGATCAAAATGAATTTTTTTATTTAACGGATATTATAAGAAAACTCATTTTTATCCGGGTCCAGTCCTTTATGATCACATCATATAAGGTACCTTTATTCTCATGTCTCTACATGGACGATCTCAGATCAAGGTCGCCATACAATTATAGAATGAACCGCAGCTATAGATAAATCACAAACATCAGACTTAAATCCTCTTATGTTAAAGTGTGACAAAATAATATTATTAATCATATTAATAATATATACATATGTGAGTATATAATTGGACTATCTAATTAGTATATCGAGTTAGCATGAGGACCAAATGGACCTACGGTTCTGAACTCCAATAATCTTGGATTTTTTTGTCACCCTTATGGTTTTCAAATATGCCAGACTTTGAAAAACTCATCCTTAAATTCAAGTGTTATTTGTTAATTTTTTTCAATATATTGAGAAAAAACTCAGTTTATTAAACTTTGAATTGATACTTTTAGTTTAATTTTCCAGACCAGAATTTAAATAAAAAATTTAAAATATAATTGATTTTTCTAAAAAGTGATATCTAAGAAATACACAAGCGATAATGTCGATGCATGGTGTCACGGGCCGAACTTTTGGGATCACCAAGTTGGTCCGTGCGGCACTTGTTAACGCAACGTCTAACAAGTTAGCCTAGAATTGAGCCTGCAAGGACAAGCTCAAGGTTAGCCATCAACAAGTTGTGAACATTATTAAGCAATGGAAGGTCAATGTATGTTGTTAGCACACACTCAAGCTTTACAGCATAGCATTCAAGCATCACATTGGGACAAAACAGTGAAACAACAAAAGGAGCATATTTCATTAAACAAGCCAACTAAGGGCGAGGGAGTACACAGCTGAAGCCCTTAGTATGCTGGTGGCCAAGGCCCTTCTAAGGTGCCCGGGTCACCTCCCCCTAAAGAGCTTTTAAAGACATTACAAAAGTGGCACAAGGAAACACACCTCATGCTTGAGTTGTCACCCCCCCCCTTAAAATAGAAAATAGGAAAAATACAATAGTGCACACTAGCACCACAACACAAGCGGCCATGGGCAAGACATAGGCCCTGGACAAGCTTGGGGTGTTAGCACGTTACATCCTCCCCCACTTAATTTGTCGACGTCCTCGTTGACATGGCTGATCTGCTCCTCCCTTGTTGTTGATCTTGGTGCTGGCAGGCTTGAAAATCTTCACTCTTCTGCTGAGGCTGCTGCAGGTCTTCGGCTCTTTCGTCGTGATGCTGGAGGGCTAGAAAGTCTTCAATCTGCTGCTTGAACTGCTGGAGGTCTTCGGCTTTCTCCCAACTCGTCTCTTCGTCTCCCAAGTTTCTCCACTTCACTAGGAACTCCTTTCCCTGTCGCTGGTCTCCGGCCGCCTCTCTTTCTGCTAAGATCTCCTCAACGCTCCTTGTGGCTCTCTTCGTTGTTGCTTCCTTCACCTCTGGTCTTTGTGATTTGTTACGGGTTGTATCACTACTATCTCCATGGAAAGGTCTCAGCCTGCTGACATGAAAAACCGGGTGCATCTTCATCCACGCAGGAGTCTCGACTTTGTACGAAGCTTTACCAACTTTCTTGAGAACGGTAACAGGTCCTTCATACTTTCTCACCAATCTCTTGTCTTTGTTCCCTCTGAATCGAATCTGCTCTGGATTTAACTTGATTAGCACCAAATCCCCAGGCTGGAATACTAGGGGTCTCCTATGCTGATCTGCCCACTTCTTCATCCTTGCGGAAGCTTTCTCCAAGTATGCTCGAGCAATTTCTGCATTGGTTCTCCATTTCCTTCGTGAAGTTGAAAGCTCGTGGACTCTTCCCCGAATACTCGGCCACTGTGTGTGGGAGTAGAGGTTGTTGACCCATCACAATTTCAAAAGGAGTTTTGTTGGTGGCGGAGCTTTTCTGAGAGTTAAAGCAAAATTGGGCGACATCAAGTAATTGTGCCCAATTCTTCTGGTTGGCACTAACAAAGTGGCGTAGGTATTCTTCTAGCATCCCATTGAATCTCTCTGTCTGGCCATCTGTTTCGGGGTGATAGCTCGTCGACATGTTCAGTTGCGAGCCAAGTAGGTTGAAGAGTTCTGACCAAAAGGTGCCCGCAAATCTCTGGTCCCGATCACTCACGATCTGTCTGGGTACCCCCCAGTACTTCACCACATGTTTAAAGAACAGTCTTGCAGTCTCTTCCGCCTTGCAATACTTCGGTGCTGGTATGAACGTTGCGTACTTAGAAAACCTATCAACAATCACCAAAATATTGGTTAGGTCACCAATTTTTGGAAGGTTGGTAATGAAGTCCAGAGAGACGCTCTCCCAAGGTCTAGATGGAACATTTAAAGGTTCCAACAACCCTGGGGTCTTCAATTTTTCTACTTTGTCTTGCTGGCAGATGAGGCAAGTCTTCGTATATTCCGTCACGTCGTCCCGCATCTGTGGCCAGTAATATCCTTGTTTCAGCAAGGCATGAGTCCTGCGCCAGCCAGGGTGGCCCGCCCATAAGGTATCATGACATTCCTTCATAAGGGTCCTCCGCAGGTTTTCAGCTTTCGGAACATATAAGCGATTTCCTTTTGTCCATAAAAGTCCATCCTCGAGCCAGAATCGACGAGCCTTGCCCTCTTTCACTAGCTTCAGAAGTGCCTTGGACACAGGGTCTTTCTCCAGGTTGTTTCGGATAAGTTCTCTGATTGGCGTAGAGATAGCGCTGACGGATAAGTTAGCTAACACTTTCAAATGATTGAGCTCGGACATCCGACTCAGAGCATCTGCTGCTGCTGGTTCAAACACCCCGCTTTGTGTTCGAAGTGAAAATCAAATTCAGCCAAAAACTCTTGCCATCGAGCCTGCTTCGGAGTGAGCTTCGGCTGTGTGAGGAAATGGCTAACTGCAGAATTGTCGGTTTTTACCACAAATCTCGACCCCAATAGATAGTGTCTCCACACCCGCAAGCAATATATCACAGCCAAAAGTTCCTTCTCCTGCGCCGTGTACCGTCGTTCTGTTCTGCTTCAGAAGTTTACGACTCTCATAAGCGATGGGATGGCCCTCTTGTAACAACACCCCTCCCATTGCAAAGTCTGAAGCATCCGTTTGAACTTCAAATGGTTTGCCAATATCAGGGAGTGCGAGTACTGGATCTTCCACCATAGCTGTTTTGAGGTTCTCGAAGGCTTCTTTACAGGCGTCAGACCATTCCCAAGTCACTTCTTTCTTCAGTAGCTCAGTCAAAGGTGCTGCCTTCTTCGAATACTCCTTTACAAATCTTCTATAATAGTTGGTGAGTCCAAGGAACGACCGCAATTCTTTAACATTGCTTGGGGTATTCCACTCACGGATCGCCCTTACTTTCCCCATGTCCATTCGGATACGCCCTTGTTCAATAATGTGCCCAAGGAACTTAATGCGTTCTTGAGCAAAAGAGCATTTTTCTCTCTTCACATAGAGCTTGTTCTCCTTTAACTTTTGGAATACCATGGCTAGATGTTTCTTGTGCTCTTCCAGGTTGGTGCTGTAGACCACGATATCATCAAGGTAGACCACTACGAATCTGTCTAGATACTCATGGAAAACTTCATTCATTAACGTGCAAAATGTGGCAGGGGCATTGGTCAACCCGAAAGGCATCACTAGGAATTCAAAGGCTCCATAGCGAGTAACACAGGTCTTCTTTGGCTCATCCCCTTCAGCTATTCTCACTTGGTAATACCCCGAGCGCAAATCTAGCTTCGTAAAGTATTTTGCCCCGTTTAACTGATCAAACAAGTCTGCTATGAGCGGGATAGGATAGGTGTTTCGCACCGTCAGCTTGTTCAGAGCTCTGTAGTCTATACACAATCTCAAACTTCCATCTTGTTTCTTCTGGAATAACACAGGAGCTCCAAATGGAGCTTTTGAAGGTCTGATGAAACCTGCTTCTAATAGTTCATTTAATTGTTTGCGAAGTTCTGCCAATTCTGGTGGGGCCATTCGGTAAGGTGCTTTGCAGGGGGTTTGGCTGAAGGAACTAATTCTATCTGGTGATCGATAGACCTCCTCGGAGGAAGGGTCTTCGGAAGTTGATCAGGCATCACCTCTGCAAACTCTTCTAACACACTGTTGATCTCAGGAGTGAGGACCTCCTCTCTTACCTCTTCGATTGGGGTAGGGATGGCAATGAATGTAGGTTCTCGTCGCTTGATCCCTTTCTTGAATTGTAGTGCGGATAAGAGCTTCGCCTCAGTGGGTGGTTTCACCTTTGCTAGCACCATGGCAGGTTTTTCCCCCATAATCAATAAACTCCCTGCAGCTGGGATGGGAATGGCTCCCTTTTCGAGAAGGAATTCCATTCCCAGAACAACATCGAAGTCATCCATCTGAACCACTACGAGATCCGTCCGGCCTTCCCACGTACCAATCTTCACCTTTACTTGTCTCGCTAACCCACTCGTGGGTAGCGCTTGAGAATTGACCGCCTTCATGCGGCCTGCGTCTCGCTCCAACTTGAGCCCCAGACGTCTAGCTTCCGTTGTAGAAATAAAGTTATGGGTGGCCCCCGTGTCCACCATAACGCTCTTCGCTGGGACCCCCATTCACCGAGGCATCGACAAACATGAGGCCTTTCTTTAAGGCTTTCGGAGTCTCTGGTTGTTTGTTCAAAGCATTCAGCATTCTCAGTGCCACCATTCGGCCAGCTTCTTCCTTTCTTGGGTTTTCCTCGGCTTCTCGTCGGCGTCCTTCTTCTTCTTCTTGCGCCAAGAGGGCTGTCATTCTAGACCTCTTAGGGCACTCCAATGCTCGATGCGGCCCATCACATATCCAGCAAGATAAAGGTCTTTTCCCATTTGAAGGACCATTTTGAGATGTAGGCCCTTTTGGGTTGGAGGAACTAGACTCTGCTCTCTTGTCCGCTCCCCCACTCTTGTCGTTGCTCCAATTCTTGGCTCGTTTGCTCCCACTGTCATTAGTTGCAGGTGCAGGCAGGGATCTCTTTGTCGGGGGTCCCATCAAGCGAGTAGTCTATCAATTGTTCCGCAGCAGCTTGTGCGGAAGAGTAGTCCTTCACCCGCTGCCTCTGCAGCTCAGTTCTGGCCCAAGGTTTCAACCCCTCAAGAAAAGAACAATTTATCCTGCTCAGACATGTCCCGAATATCTAGCATCAGTCCCGAGAACTTCCTCACATATTCCCGGACTGTACCTGTATGTTTCAGTTCTCGCAACTGTCTTCGAGCCATGTAAGCTACATTTCCTGGAAGGAATGTGCTTTTAACTCACGTTTTAGATCTCTCCAATCTCGGATGGAGCATCGTCCATCCTGAATCTCTAGGTATTTCGCCCTCCACCAGGACTTGGCATCTCCAGATAAGTACATTAACGCAATCGAGACCTTTTCCTCTTCGTCTACGATCCGTGAAGCTCGGAAGTATTGTTCCATATCAAAGAGGAAGTTCTCGAGTGCTTGAGCATCTAACTACACCTTCATAAGCTCTAGGCTCCGGAACATTGGACCTTCTTGGCTCCCTACTTGCCGTAGCTGTTGGTAGGTTCGAGAGAGCAAGGGCGGTGAGATTCACCCTCACGCTCAATTCGGCCAATTGTTCCTTGAGCGAGTTGACCGCATCCACCCAACCACTAGTATGTTCCTGCTCTCGACGAGCACTGGTGCTAGCACCATTAGCCTGGGCCTCTAAGGCATTTACTCGGTTTGTCAAGGCTTCAAGTACATTAATGGTTTGTCTGAAGTTCTCGACATCGGGAGTTTTCTTCGTCAGTGCTGTAACATAGCCATCAATGTCAACCAGCTTTTTCTCGACAACATCCAACCGTTCTATTATAGGTATTCTCGTAGCCATTTGCGGTTCCACTCTTGAACCGGCTCTGATACCAACTGTCACGGGCCGAACTTTTGGGATCACCAAGTTGGGTCCGTGCGGCACTTGTTAACGCAACGTCTAACAAGTTAGCCTAGAATTGAGCCTGCAAGGACAAGCTCAAGGTTAGCCATCAACAAGTTGTGAACATTATTAAGCAATGGAAGGTCAATGTATGTTGTTAGCACACACTCAAGCTTTACAGCATAGCATTCAAGCATCACATTGGGACAAAACAGTGAAACAACAAAAGGAGCATCTTTCATTAAACAAGCCAACTAAGGGCGAGGGAGTACACAGCTGAAGCCCTTAGTATGCTGGTGGCCAAGGCCCTTCTAAGGTGCCTGGGTCACCTCCCCCTAAAGCTTTTAAAGAAATTACCAAAAAAAAAACAATAAAAAAAAAAAAAAAAATAAAAACCACACACTTTCTTGAGTTCACCCCCCCTTGAAAAAGTGGCACAAGAACCACAACCTCAGGCTTGAGTTCACCCCCCCCTTAAAATAGAACATAGGAAAACTACAATGTGCCCCTACACCACAACCAAGCGGCCATGGGCAAGACATAGCCCTGGACAAGCTTGGGGTGTTAGCACGTTACACATGGCATTGCGCTCCTAGCAAAGTTGTGTCCATACTTAATAGGTCTTTGTCAGTATCTATTCCCGATAGGAGAATGGATATGTTGTTGGGTGGTTTTGGTGAGAGTGGATCAGCTATTGAAGAACGAAAAGGCCGATTAAGCGTTTCTGATTATGATATGCGGAATATGATAGAGGGTGATATTGATCCAGGACCATCTATATCAGAAGTTTGTATGAGAAGAGAGGAAATAAATACCCTAACCAAACCAGAAGCATTAGGGGCACACAAAGGCGAATATTTGATCATTATCTTATCAACCATAATACTATTGTTTCCAAATTTCAATCTCATATGAGAAAATAAATTGGGCAGTGTAAGTTCTATAGAACTATATTCACTAGAATATACTCCCTCCACAACACCAGTTTATATGTCTTCCACATCCATTGACCTACTAAAACACATTTATATAATCATATAATCTCTGTGAAAGAATGTACACTATTAAACTGTCCCATAATATTTGAAAAATATAAATATACACTATACAATCTTGAAATACATCTGACATCTCAAAGTGTATCTGCATGCTTTACCACTAACAGTGGCTGACACTAAGTATAGAGCACCCTTTTTGTATACTACAAACGTTTCCTATTAATGTATCATTGTTATCAGTCCACACATCTACTGGCACATAACGAATCAATAGTCTCTAAACCATGTCTACATTGTTCTGCCCCACTAGCTCCACTCAGTTTATATTTTAGTTTCCTCAATAATTTAAAACGATCAGACGAATCCGGATCAATAACCCAAGTCTCTGGGTTCCCTTTACCAACCCCAATAAAAATCTTGTCTGCCAGTGGTACTGTCTCTGATGGCGCATTATCACTCACTATAAAAAATAAAACGTGCTGAACGACATGATCTTCTTTAGCATCCTGACCTAGTTGCACATTACCTATCAACTTTATAGCTTTCACAACAATCTTATCTGACTGACGGTCAGACTTTTTATTGCCCAGAACAACACCATTAAGCAATCTAGACACCCACCATTATTAAAAACTATGTCCCCAAATTCTTCATCATAGACCTGTAATTTCCTAGTGGGTACTTTATTCCTTTTAATATATCGAGGAATATTTTGAACATAACGCCTACGCGCATGTGTAAAATGCGCAGGTCGATACCAGTTCCTATTCCGATAACTACGTCTATAACCACTCATTTCCTGAGTCTCTTTTCCGGTATATTATTGGCGTTCGATTGAAGCTCTGACTGCCTCCTACCATTTTTAATATATAACTCTACGACCTAACACGAAAAGGCCTCAAATTTATTTTACCTCGACTAACTTTTATGTTCAATCTTCTTAACCGGTTTATCAACTCCCTCTCTTCCGCGCACAATTGAACAAACTTCGCCGGAACTAACTGACCACGACCTTCCCACTCTCTGATTTGTCACATCAAAAAGCGATCTACTCACACTTGAACGAATTACATACACGTAATTTGTGGGATAATCTTCTAGAGAGTACACCATTGTAGAATACCCCTATCAATAAAAATGATAAATAAAATAAGATAGAATATAAATATACTGACTTTTCATTTCTTCTGCAATACCCTCCAATTCAAATAACATGTCGATCTGACAACCCACATCACATCCAAAGCTTTATATAGAAATAATGCATGCCCTGTTGCCCAAGTACTTCCACAAGATGCTGCCACATGTCATCATTTATTTCAAATCAAATTATTTTCCCCAAAAATAATTATTACCACTGAGGTTTGATCTGGTCTATACACGTGAAATTTACTTTAATCTAACGGTTGCCGACACTTCAACAGTGGAAAATCCACATCCATTTGTGGACAGTGGAAAACCTTAGTAATATTATATAAGATTTTCCATAGACATTTGCCTAATCCACAAATCCACACCTTAGTATAAGAGCATGCAATTTTGTGGATAGACACTTATTTGTAATTATCCAATTCTTCACGGACCTAATTGTATCCTTTCAAAACATGAGGCCTCCTTCTCAAACCAAAAATTCAGAGTTACTGGAAAATCTTTATTCCTAACATATCCTAAATGTCCTATGATCCTCTTATTCATTCTTGACCATATCTAGTCTTTTTTTTTTCTCTGCTCACGAACCAACATACATATATGTAGCCTCTGAAAATCACAAAGATGGAGAGCCACACTTACACATTCTCCTCCAATGCAACACGAGATTCAATATCAAATATAACAATTTCTGTGATATCACTGATCCTAATATATTCACCAATGAAGGTGATGAACTACCAGTTTATCACTCGAACATCCAACTACCTAAATTATATTTCATATTATCAATAAAATTGATGTCTTTCTAGATTATATTCATATAGTTCATGTCTTCAACAGTCCAAACTTATTATAAATGGAATGACTTTTTGGGGTTATATATTATGGGTCGCAAAGTGGCGCTCTCTAGTTCCCTTCTATTGCTCGGGATGTCTAAAAATCAATTATTATTTATTACATAATATAACATTTTTATAATGTCAATTCACTTACTTACAACATTACCCTTATCATCAACAATTACATCTTTGCTATCTTGAACATCTTTCACGCTCCTTATAACATCTTTCAGCACCGCTGATAATTCTTCTGGATGCATAACAACTGAACCTCTCCTATCTATTTCCTCTCTCCTCATACAGACTTATTCAACAGATGGTCCTAGATCAATATCACCCTCTATCATATTCCACATATCATAATCAGAAACGCTTAATAAGCCCTTTCGTTATTCAATAGCTGATCCACTCTCACTAAAACCACCCAACAACATATCCCTTCTCCTATCGGGAATAGATACTGAAAAAGACCTATTAAGTATGGACACAACTTTGCTAGGAGCGCAATGCCATGCATCGACATTATCGCTTGTGTATTTCTTATATATCACTTGAATTATAGTAGCACGTAGAGCACTTTTTTCGGGCATTTCGCTAGTGGAATACTTAAATAACCCTTCATTTAACAATAGGTAACTCCCATTTTTATATTAGAATCCTCCAGCCGATACTTAACAAGCCATGAGACATTTTTATCATGGACAGAACAATAACCGTTACCATAATATATCAACTCACATTGACAATCGACAGGAAAGACAAAATAGGCTTGTAATGAGTTAATGTCATCTAATCGCCGATCATATATATTTACCCTAACCAAACCGGAAAATTAGGGGCGCACAAAAGTGAATATTTGATCATTATCTTATCAACTTTAATACTATTGTTACCAAATTTCAATCTCATATGTGAAAATAAATTGGGTAGTGCAAGTTCTATAGAACTATATTCACTAGAATATATCCCATCCACAACAACCAGTTTTTATGTCTTCCACATCTATTGACCTGTCAAAACACATTTATATAATCATATAACCTATGTGAAAGAATGGACACTATTAAACTGTCCCACAATATTTGAAAAATATAAATATACATTATATAGTCTTGAAATACATCTAACATCTCAAAGTAAATCTGCATGTTTTACCACTATAGTGGCTGACACTAAGTATAGAGCACCCTTTTGTATACTACCAACGTTTCCTATTAATGTATCATTGTAATCAGTCCACACATCTACTGGCACATAATGATCAATAGTCTATAAACCATGTCTACTTGTTTTGCCCCACCAGCTCCACTCATTTTATATTTTAGTTTCCTCAATAATTTAAAACGATCAGACGAATCCGGATCAATAACCCAAGTCTCTGGGTTCCCTTCACACAACCCCAATAAAAATATTGTCTGCCAGTGATATTGTCTCTGATTGCGCATTATTACTCACTATAAAAAATAAAACGTGTTGAACGATAAGATCTTCTTTAGTATCCGGACCTAGTTGCACATTACCTATCATCTTTATACCTTTCACAACAATCTTATCTGACTGACAGTCAGTCTTTTTATTGCCCAGAGCAATACCATTAAGCAATCTAGACACCCCATCATTATTAAAAACTATGCCCTTAAATTCTTCATCATAGACCTGTAACTTCCTAGTGGGTACTTTATTCATTTTAATATATCGAGGAATATTTTGAACATAACGCCTACGCGCGTATGTAAAATACGCAGGTCGATACCAGTTCCTATTCCGATAACTACGTCTATAACCACTCGTTCCCTGAGTCTATTTTTCCGGTAAACCATTGGCGTTCGATTGAAGCTCTGATTGCCTCCTACCATTTTAATATATAACTAACTCTACGGACCTAACACGAAAAGCTCTCAAATTTCTTTTACCTCGACTAACCTTTTGTTCAACCTTATTAACCGGTTTATCAGCTCCCTCTCTTCCGCGCACAATTGAACAAATTTCGCCGGAATTAACTGACCACGACCTTCTCACTCTCTGATTTGCCACGTCAAAAAGTGATCTACACACATTTGAACGAATTGCCCGTAATTCGTGGGATAATCTTCTAGAGAGTACAACATTGTAGAATACCCCTATCAATAAAAACGACAAATAAAAATAAGAGAGAATATAAAGATACTGACTTTTATTTTCTTCTGCAATACCCTCCAATTCAAACAACATATCGATCTGACAACTCACATCACATCCAAAGCTTTATATAGAAATAATGCATGCCTTGTTGCCCAAGTACTTCCACAAGATGTTGTCACATGTCCTCCTTTATTTCAAATCAAATTATTTTCCCACTAAAAATAATTATTACCACTGAGGTTCGATCTAGTCCATACACGTGAAACTTACTTTAATCTAACGGTTGCCGACACTTCAACAGTGGAAAATCCACATCCATTTGTGGACAGTGGAAAACCTTAGTAATATTATATAAGGTTTTCCATAGAAATCTGCATAATCTACAAATCCACACCTTAGTATAAGAGCATGTAATTTTGTGGATAAACTATTCTTTGCAATTATCCAATTCTTCACGGACCTAATTGTATCCCTTTCAAAATATGAGGCCCCATTCTCAAACCAAAAAATTCAGAGTTACTGGAAATCTTTATTTCGAACATATCCTAAATGTCCTTTGATCCCCTTATTCATTCTTGACCATATCTGGTCTCTCTTCTCTACTCACGAACCAACATACATACGTGTAACCTCTGAAAATCACAAAGATTGAGAGCCACACTTACACATTCTCCTCCAATGCAACAAGAGATTCGATATCAAATATAACAATTTCTGTGATATCACCGATCCTAATATATTCACCAATGAAGGTGATGAACTACCAATTATCACCCGAACATCCAACTACCTAGATCTGATGACGCTGTTCATGATTACATAGGCAAATGTGGGGTATACGAGGAAAGAGGAACACTCAAAGCTCTAAGGATGTCCCCTCGCAAAAATAAAGATAAAATTTGGACAGCCTTACTCCAAGAATCAACATCAAAGATAGATTTCCTCCAACGCGTAGAAAGATAACAACCATACATATTCGCAACACAACTTAAAAATCTGCTGAGGCTTTCACCTAACTAAGCTCGACTCTTAAAATATCATAAATACGTCTTCAGTCATGTATTTGCATGATGCGGTTATTAATGAATGGTTTCAGTTGAACTCATCCATACGACACTGAAATAATTAAACAAACAAATTAAAATTCTGGAAATACGATGCAGCGCCATTTGATTCCATTTAAAATCATATCTCCTTCTGATCATTATGTTGAAAACAGCAAGACTTTGCTGTGAGCGCCGAAAGTGCATGCAACTTGCATGCATAATGCATGCACTTTCGGCGCTCTGTCACCAGCTAATGCACACGCTTTGGCCAAACCGTGTTGCAACAGTGCACACAGTTTGACACTATAAAAAGGCCATGAATCCATTTGTAAGTGTATCCCAGAATCCTAAATTGAGTGAGAATAGAGAGTAAAGTGGTGTGAGAGTTTTTTGTAAAGCTTTGGTTATAAAGCTTTGTAATTCTTTTGTTTGTAATATAAAAGAAGAGTTTTCTCTCCAATCACCTCTATTAGTGTGTGTTTAATCACAACACTGTAGGCATTGCATTTTTGCATACCAGCCCAATGATGAGCCTCGAATGGAGGCACTACTTTTTTTAGTTGCGGAAGTTGCGGAAAGCGGTCGCCGGAAGGGCAAAGTCAAGAATTGACTTTTTGATGGATTTTATTCGTTTGTTTTGCTTCGGGTTCGTCGTCGCCTTTTCCTTTTCAGAATTATCCCTCGCTCGGAACCTTTTCCTCGCTCTTTCTCTCACATATTCTCTCTCTCTAATAATTTCCCCACAAATAACCCATTTTCGGCTATCACCTATTTTTATCCACCCAATTCCCATTTCTTTTTATTTTTATTTCAATAACCCACCATCAAACAAATCATACCCCTCCATTCAATGTACCCCTCCCACGTGAAAGCCCCATGCCCTTTCACGTGAAACCAACTCCCTCTGCCACCTTTCACCATTTCAATAACAATAATTCCCCCACATTCACGTGAACCACCCACCTAATTCTTTCCAATCAACAAACAAACAATATCCTCCATGACCATTCTGCACAACCCATAACTCATCAATAACCCTCAATCAGTCCACTATAAGCCAGGCCAGCTACTCTTCATGCCGAGAGCCAACACCCCCTGCAGTACCAAGTAACCCTTCATCACGCCATTTCCCTCACCAAACTGACCACTGCCGAGCACACTGCCAACAGCTCACTGTCGAGCCTTCACCCGCAACTCTCGGCAAGAGACCAAACAACCCCCCTGCCGAATGAACCCCCAGCAAACCATCACGTAACTCCTCATACCACACGCTGCCAATAACCCTCTCGGTAGCCGATCAAAATGAAACCCTACCGCCTTCAACACATCCACATTCACTAGTCTTCAAACATCCCCTGAGCTACCTTCATACGTCCACATTAATTGTCTTCAAACAGCCAAAGGACATAGCCCTCAAGTATCAAACACGAACCAGAAACAAACCCTCAATGCCGTCACAGCCCATGCACACACTCTCACGCCTACTGCCTATCAACAGCCCTTTAGCCACGCATAAACACTACCAGTGAATAGCCCTTCAAACAGCCTCCTGAATACACGCACAAAGCCCCTTCAAACAGCCCCATATGCACGTGAAACAGCCTCTGCCTTCATTCAACAAATGCACAAGCTCACGCCTAACTGTCCCTAACCTCACGGCCAAACAGAAACCACTCAAAGCACACTGCTCACGCCACAGCCACTACCCCTCCATCAGCCGTAACAAAGAAACCACACAAACACCAGAACCCTCTTCAAGAACAGCCCACCAAAGAGACACATTCTGCCGATGATAAACTGATCGACCAAAGCAGCAAACTGCCCCCATGCATGTGCCATGCACACGTGAAACAACCTCTCCAAACTGCCCTGAAACCGAGCCCATAATAACTCCAAAACGAGCCAAGAATAATTTAAGAGAGAAAGAGAATTTGAGTTGAAACAGAGAGAAAAGCGAGTGAAAAATAGAAGAAAAATGCAGAAAAATGACGAGTGAAAATAACGAGTGAAACGGCGAGAACGGCGAGTCAAAACAGTGAGGAAACGGAAAAAATGGTAAACTGTAACCGCGGGTGAAAATAGTGAAAACAGTGAAAACGGTAGAAACAGCGGATCCATTGAAAATGGACAAAAGAGCAGAAACTGTGAACCTGTGGAAACAGTGGAAACATCAAATCCGTTGAAAACGGACGAAAATAATGAAAACGGTGAACCCGGACAAAACAGCGGAAACAACGGATCAGTGAGAATAGTGGGATGATAACCCTTCCGGTACCGTGGAATGCACTCCCGGACAGCGACTAAAAGGTAAGACCTGAGGGCACCTATCTTATTTATCATCATTTATTTCTTAGTTAATTTGTTATTTTTATTCGCATGAAATAATGAATTAGAAAGCATGTGTTTAGCTTGAATAGTTAGTTTGGCATGTTGTTTGGA
The DNA here is from genome assembly GCA_019454045.1 of Zanthoxylum bungeanum. Classification (NCBI taxonomy): domain Eukaryota; kingdom Viridiplantae; phylum Streptophyta; class Magnoliopsida; order Sapindales; family Rutaceae; genus Zanthoxylum; species Zanthoxylum bungeanum. The sequence continues at coordinate 32,269 of SKCR01006679.1, read as the reverse complement.
ATTTATTCGCATGAAATAATGACTTAGTATGTGATGTGATTTCAGATGAATGGAATATGTGTTCTTGCTTGTGGTATATCGGATGGAAACCCGGACGTAAATTCCATAGCCGATTCCGAATGGACGGTAGTGCGGTCTGCACTCGGGATACAATGCCACGTACCACTTAAGATACACATATCTCGTCTCATCCGAATTTGTATTTGAGCATGATTAGACCATTAGAACGTTGTTTTACTTTAAGCATAATTTAGTTTAGTTTGTTATTTATTTGTTAAAAGCATATTTAGGTTGTCCTTTATGCACGTTATTAGTTAGTATCCGTTTGGGGTAATGATTTATACATGTTAATGTAAGGATTCAATGTACACGTTGTGTTATGTTGCATGGAATATTTAGATGAAAGCATGTTAGATCTAAGTACCCTTGAGCATGCATGCTAAGTAGACTTGGTTAATATTACACAAATCACAAGCATTACAAGATATCATAAAGTAAGAGACCATTCCGAACCCAACGGTTTGAGGTCTTCTCCTGCGAGGAGTGAGTGTGGCCTTAAATCTTTGTCCCGGTTCACACCGGGTGGCGACTCCATGTTATTTCATACTTCTCAGCTAGGCCGCGAGCCTAGGACGGCGTCGCCCAGCTCCTGTTGTCTACAGTCTGGCGACTCCACTGGGGATATAGAGAATTGGCTCCGAAATGATATCTTGTAATGTTTGTGATTTGTGTTTTAATTAATCATGACTACTGTGTTTATGTTTGTGTTTTGGACTGTTGTCATTTGGATTTATTTGGACTCTTTGTTAAAAGATATGAACTCGTTTTCGTTTAAATCGGGACAAGATCATGTCCTTTTGACAATTAGGTCAAAATTTCTGAAATGCCGATGGGCCAGTTTGTTTTATGTTTGTGTTTTGGACCGTTGTCATTTGGATTTAGTTGGACTATTTGTTAAAAGATATGAACTCGTGTGTCGTTTAAACCGGGACAAGTTCATGTCCTTTTGACAATTAGGCCAAAATTTCTGAAATGTCGATGGGCCAGTTTGTGTTTGGGCCTTTTATCATTTGAAGTTATTTAGCCGTGTTATCGCAAAAGTGTAAACTTGTTGGGCCTTTTCAACTTGGACAAGTTTGCATTGCGCAATAGTGTGATTCAATACTTTAAAATGATAACGGGCCAATTAGTGTAAATTATTTTTGAATATGTTTACATCATACATCATGTCATGCATACACGCATCATGTTAACCATTTTTGTCTAAAAGCCATCATAGACTCCTGCTGGGTTAGGAGAAGAAGGAAAATATGTCAATGGGTCATCAATCAGAATAAGTGAGTCAGTCAACGAAGAATCCCGCCTGGATCAATTGGAAGCCAAGGTAGCTGAGATTTTTGAGCAGTTACAAGTCCTGAACAATGATATGACCAGTTTGACCGTGCCCTATACAGCTAGTAAAAGAGACTTGTGCAACCAGAATGAAAAGATCATTGGGAAACCTTCAAAGACCGAGTCTACTTCCTCAGAGACTGCTCCTATCAGAAATAGACAACTCTCCAGTTTGGGTAAACCGTTGTCAAAAGATGTTTGAAAAACTGAAGATGCAATGAGAATAAGAGTTAACGGGATAATTTTTGTTCTACCTCAGAAGTCTGGCACATACAATCTTTGACTTTAGATTTCAGCACTTGTCGGAAAAAAATCAGATGACTGACACATTGGTGACACTAGCTGCGGCTTGAGAAAATCCAGAGAAATTGGTGATGGGACCACTTGTGCTGACAACTGCAAGCAAGTCGGTGTATAAGACATGAGAGATATCGGATGTGGGAGCCGATGACAGAAGGCCTTGGTATCACGATGTTCAGAGGTATCTGAAACATGGAGAATTCTTAGAAGAAATAAGCAGAAAAGACATAAGATTGGGAAAAGAGGGCAAGAGACTACCAGATTTGGGAAAGAAGGAATTCACCGAGTTGGTCGATGTAAGCAAAATTGAAGCTACACTTGGATGCAAGGATAGAAGACTGAGCAGTCACCAAGGGAACGGCAGAAGGCCTAACCCAACGGGATAGGGAATTCATCCATGCATACACGTAACTTGCATCCTTCGTTTTGTCTTGTGTTTTTGCAGATTTCAGAAGAAAGCCAGCAGAGAGCAACCAGAGACATGTGGTGCCGAGGAGCACAATGAGGATCCAACCCATCACGAAAAGGGAGTATCTCTACACTTGCATACTTACATGCACACGTATTTATTCTGTTGTTTTGTATTTGCAGGTTTAAAGAAAAAAAGAGAAAGAAGAGAAAGCAGTGGGAATCACAAAATTGAAAAGCGGCGCGAGTACTAAGGACGGCGGTGAAGCCACATTGACAGAAGAATTTCGGTCATGTCTGGCTGGAGACGATGAAGTTAATACTGAAAGGGAGGCAACCTATGCAAGTTGCTGTGATTCCTATTTCATGTTCTTGTAAAATCTCTAATTTTGTGTTATTTTTGCAGGTGAAAGCAAAGGCGGAGCAAGTTAAGACAGATGGATTGGTGCTTGGCAATCACAAGAATGAGAGATAATTCATTAATGGTGGCAGAAATCTATAACTGTTTGGACCATTCACGACATGTTGAAGTGGAAGAGATCCACAACTTTTTGACATTTTAGAACTTCCTTTGGTATTTTCTGTTATTTTCGTTGAAAGAATCCACAGCTTTTTGACGTATCATGATCTCCTTTGTTATTTTCTATTATTTTCCTGGAACGAATCCACAACTTTTTGACATCTCACGATTTCTCTTGTTGTTTTTGCAGACATGATCCGATGGCCTTTCTTGACTTCTGATGACTTCTTTTGTGATTTAGCTAACCGTCATTCAGTGGAATATATTATTGCAATTATTATTCACCTCTTTTGCAGGTCCTATAAATTCAGCTCGACATTGCTCTCCTCAACACGATCAGACATATATCCAAAGTAAAAAAGAAAAAAATGGAAGCAACCTCACAGCAACGATTCAAGAAAATTTGTGTCTTCTGTGGATCTAACCCTGGTAACATACCTAAATTCTTGGAAGCTGCTAAGGAATTGGGGCGAGTCATGGCTGCGAAAAACATGCACTTGGTATATGGCGGTGGCAATCTGGGAATGATGGGAGCTGTTTCAAAAGCCGTTCAAGATGGTGGTGGTCATGTTTTGGGAATCATCCCGAGACTTTTGGCAGATGAACAGTTAATCGGGCCAACAAATGGAGATGAGCGCATTGTATCAGGTATGTCTGAAAGACTCCATGAAATGATTAATACTGCAGATGCATTCATTGCATTACCAGGTGGACTTGGCACATTCGAAGAAATATTTACAGTGGCGTCATGGGCACACCTAAATGTTCACCGGAAACCCATCGGGTTGCTTAATATTGAGCACTTCTTCGATTTCCTGTTTGTGTTTCTTGCGGAAGCCAAGAGACATGAATTTGTCACCAAATCTGTGGAAGACATTTTCCTGACGGCAACAAATGCCGAAGAGTTGATTGACCAGATCCTAGCTTTTGAGCCGAAGCTTGACCCTATCATCTCCAAATTGGACTGGACTGATAGTGATCGTGGCAAGAAGCGCAAATTGGACATTGATCTGAATCAGTGATGTGCCATGCTGACTAAGTATTCCAAGGCCTATTTGAAAGTTTGTGTTTTAATTGAAAAGTTTGTATTTTATTTTGATTGTTGAAAAAAAAAAGAGTGAAAAAAAGAAGAAGAAAAGAAGAAGAAAAAAAAAATGAAAAAAAAAATGAAAAAATGAAATGAAAAAAAATATGAGTGAGAGAAGTCTTTGATAGACAGACGTATGTCCGGTGTGATGACATTGCATGCTGTAGGGAGAGACCCTAGAAACAAAAAGTGCGAGACGCGCTCTCATCCGGTACCCTGAATGGATTAATCTTAGATTAGACTCACGAGCACTTGGTTACAGGATCTTAGCAGTGGAAGCTGAGTGGTTAGCTAGGTGACTAGTTAATGAGATGATGTATCGGTGAATGACCGTTTGCCTGAATGTCCACACTTGTTTACCGATGCTATGATATATGATATGGTTGGAAATAAAAAAAATGTGTCTCTGAAAAAAAAAATATAGACAACCTATAACCGATAAGCGTGAAGCTACCCATGGGCGAGTATTAGGACCACCATGAGGAGAAATGCTACCTTAAAGGGTAGGTGTGTCAGAAAAAGAAAAGAGAAAAAAAAAAAGAAGAAAAGGAAAAGAAGAAAAGAAAGAGACAAAAAAAAAATGAAAACCATATCATGTTGAGTATGCTGAAGTAATCACAGAATGTGATTAAGACATCCAGGTTGGTTAGACCCACTGGTTCGATTCTCTGAAACGAAATCACCAAGTTAGTTTACTTAAGAACTAAGCTGCGAAAGAGCCTTGGCACACACACACATAGAGTCTAACTCAGATCACCCATTCAGATGATTGGACTTGAGTATGTCGAGTACTTTGAAGGTTCTTCGGTTTCGACGCGAAGGCATTCGTTGAGGACAAAATATATCCATTTATCAAAGATTATCTCGTGGGAGGTGGTGTAATGTGTGAGGTAGAATATCATATCAGCTCGAGGGGCGAAGCCCCACATCAATATCAGCTTGAGGGGCGAAGCCCTACATCAGTATCAGTTTGGGCGAGGCCCATATCAGTATCAGTTTCGGCGAGGCCCATATCAGTATCAGTTTGGGCGAGGCCCATATCAGTATCAGTTTGGGCGAGGCCCATATCAGTACTAGTTTGAAGGCGAGGCCTATCTCAACCTGAGGGTGAGACCCACATCAGTTCAGTATCAGTTCTGCCGGGTATGGCAATCTGGGGGCGAGGCCCATATTAGCATCTGTAGCAGTCTTGCCAGATACGGCAATCTGGGGGCGAGGCCCACATCATCAGCAGCATCATTACCAAGTATGGCAATATGGGGGCGAGACCCACATCACTATCAGTCTTTGCCAGGTCGAGGCCCACATCAGCATCAGTCATGGGGCGAGGCCCATAGCAGTCTGAGGGCGAGGCCCATATCAGTTTGAGGGCGAGGCCCAGTTCATTATCAGTTTGAGGGCGATGCCCATATCAGTTGAGGGCGAGGCCCATATCAGTTTGGGGGCGAGGCCCACATCACTATCAGTCTTTGCCAGGGTCGAGGCCCACATCAGCATCAGTCAGGGGGCGAGGCCCATATCAGTTGAGGGCGAGGCCCAGTTCAGTATCAGTTCGAGGGCGATACCCATATCAGTTGAGGGCGAGGCCCATATCAGTTTGGGGTCGAGGCCTACATCATATCAGCATCAGTTTCGGGGATGAGTCCCAAGGTCGAGGCCCATATCAGTTCATGATCAGTATCAGCCGGGTATGGCATTATGAGGGCGGGGCCCACATCATTTCAGGATCAGTATCAGCCGGGTATGGCATTATAAGGGCGGGGCCCACATCAGCTCAGATCAGTTTCTGCCGGGAATGGCATTCATGGGGGGGAGGCCCACATTATTTCAGTATTAGTTCAGCCAGGTACGGCACTCCGGGTATGGAGACATCAGATTATTCTGCCGGGTATGGCACTCCGGGTATGAAGATATCAGATTAGTCAGCCAGGTACGACACTCCAGGTATGGAGACATCAGTTTCAGCTTCTGCCAAGAATGGTATTTTGGGGGTGAAGCCCATAGTACGATCAGGTCAGTTTCTGCCAAGAATGGCATTCTGGGGGCGAGGCCCTTATTACATCAGATCATTACGGTCCGGGAATGGACAGCTCGAGAATGAGCACGCCGAGAATGGCACGCCGAGAATGGCACGCCGAGAATGGCACTCCGGGAATGGAGATCGGTTCGGGAATGGACCACAACGATGACAGTTCGGGATGGACTTCATCACATCATATCACAACAACACTCCGGGAATGGAGATCGGTTCGGGAATGGACCAGAGGTCGAAGCACCTCAACAGCATCAACTCACCACAACACGGCGAGTCAAGTGGCAGCTGGCGAGCCAGGTAAGTAAAAATGCATTGCACGTACTTTGATAGAATTGTCATTGTCACACACTGCATCATATTTTGGGGATGCGTCCCCGGGCTGAGGCCCAATTTGTCAGCGGTATTGGGATACGTCCCAGGGTCGAGGCCCCCGTTGTCGGTTGCAGTTATTGGGATGCGTCCCAGGGTCGTGGACCCACTGCATCATAATTTGGGGATGCGTCCCCGGGCTGAGGCCCAATTTGTCAGCCGTATTGGGATGCGTCCCAGGGTCGAGGCCCCCGTTGTCAGTTGCAGTAATTGGGATGCGTCCCAGGGTCGAGGGCCCACTGCATCATCATCACAGTTCACATTCGGTGGTTCGGGAACAAAGCCCAGAGGTCGAGGCACCTCGCCATCATATCAATTCAGTTCGAAGCAACAGGTGAGTCAGGTGAGTAAAAATGCATTGCACGAACTTTGATAGGATTGTCACTGGCACACACTGAAAAAATCCCATCAAAGTGGGGGCGACTGTAGGCATTGCATTTTTGCATACCAGCCCAATGATGAGCCTCGAATGGAGGCACTACTTTTTTAGTTGCGGAAGTTGCGGAAAGCGGTCGCCGGAAGGGCAAAGTCAAGAATTGACTTTTTGATGGATTTTATTCGTTTATTTTGCTTCGGGTTCGTCGTCGCCTTTTCCTTTTCAGAATTATCCCTCGCTCGAAACCTTTTCCTCGCTCTTTCTCTCACATATTCTCTCTCTCTAATAATTTCCCCACAAATAACCCATTTTCGGCTATCACCTATTTTTATCCACCCAATTCCCATTTCTTTTTATTTTTATTTCAATAACCCACCATCAAACAAATCATACCCCTCCATTCAATGTACCCCTCCCACGTGAAAGCCCCATGCCCTTTCACGTGAAACCAACTCCCTCTGCCACCTTTCACCATTTCAATAACAATAATTCCCCCACATTCACGTGAACCACCCACCTAATTCTTTCCAATCAACAAACAAACAATATCCTCCATGACCATTCTGCACAACCCATAACTCATCAATAACCCTCAATCAGTCCACTATAAGCCAGGCCAGCTACTCTTCATGCCGAGAGCCAACACCCCCTGCAGTACCAAGTAACCCTTCATCACGCCATTTCCCTCACCAAACTGACCACTGCCGAGCACACTGCCAACAGCTCACTGTCGAGCCTTCACCCGCAACTCTCGGCAAGAGACCAAACAACCCCCCTGCCGAATGAACCCCCAGCAAACCATCACGTAACTCCTCATACCACACGCTGCCAATAACCCTCTCGGTAGCCGATCAAAATGAAACCCTACCGCCTTCAACACATCCACATTCACTAGTCTTCAAACATCCCCTGAGCTACCTTCATACGTCCGAATTAATTGTCTTCAAACAGCCAAAGGACATAGCCCTCAAGCATCAAACACGAACCAGAAACAAACCCTCAATGCCGTCACAGCCCATGCACACACTCTCACGCCTACTGCCTATCAACAGCCCTTTAGCCATGCATAAACACTACCAGTGAATAGCCCTTCAAACAGCCTCCTGAATACACGCACAAAGCCCCTTCAAACAGCCCCATATGCACGTGAAACAGCCCCTGCCTTCATTCAACAAATGCACAAGCTCACGCCTAACTGTCCCTAACCTCACGGCCAAACAGAAACCACTCAAAGCACACTGCTCACGCCACAGCCACTACCCCTCCATCAGCCGTAACAAAGAAACCACACAAACACCAGAACCCTCTTCAAGAACAGCCCACCAAAGAGACACATTCTGCCGATGATAAACTGATCGACCAAAGCAGCAAACTGCCCCCATGCATGTGCCATGCACACGTGAAACAACCTCTCCAAACTGCCCTGAAACCGAGCCCATAATAACTCCAAAACGAGCCAAGAATAATTTAAGAGAGAAAGAGAATTTGAGTTGAAACAGAGAGAAAAGCGAGTGAAAAATAGAAGAAAAATGCAGAAAAATGACGAGTGAAAATAACGAGTGAAACGGCGAGAACGGCGAGTCAAAACAGTGAGGAAACGGAAAAAAATGGTAAACTGTAACCGCGGGTGAAAACAGTGAAAACAGTGAAAACGGTAGAAACAGCGGATCCTTGAAAATGGACAAAACAGCAGAAAATGTGAACTGTGGAAACAGTGGAAACATCAAATCCGTTGAAAACGGACGAAAATAATGAAAACGGTGAACCGGACAAAACAGCAGAACAACGGATCAGTGAGAATAGTGGGATGATAACCCTTCCGGTACCGTGGAATGCACTCCGGACAGCGACTAAAAGGTAAGACCTGAGGGCACCTATCTTATTTATCATCATTTATTTCTTAGTTAATTTGTTATTTTTATTCGCATGAAATAATGAATTAGAAAGCATGTGTTTAGCTTGAATAGTTAGTTTGGCATGTTGTTTGGAATTTATTCGCATGAAATAATGACTTAGTATGTGATGTGATTTCGGATGAATGGAATATGTGTTCTTGCTTGTGGTATATCGGATGGAAACCCGGACGTAAATTCCATAGCCGATTCCGAATGGACGGTAGTGCGGTCTGCACTCGGGATACAATGCCACGTACCACTTAAGATACACATATCTCGTCTCATCCGAATTTGTATTTGAGCATGATTAGACCATTAGAACGTTGTTTTACTTTAAGCATAATTTAGTTTAGTTTGTTATTTATTTGTTAAAGCATATTTAGGTTGTCCTTTATACATGTTATTAGTTAGTATCCGTTTGGGGTAATGATTTATACATGTTAATGTAAGGATTCAATGTACACGTTGTGTTATGTTGCATGGAATGTTTAGATGAAAGCATGTTAGATCTAAGTACCCTTGAGCATGCATGCTAAGTAGACTTGGTTAATATTACACAAATCACAAGCATTACAAGATATCATAAAGTAAGAGACCATTCCGAACCCAACGGTTTGAGGTCTTCTCCTGCGAGGAGTGAGTGCGGCCTTAAATCTTGTCCCGGTTCACACTGGGTGGCGACTCCATGTTATTTCATACTTCTCAGCTAGGCCGCGAGCCTAGGACGGCGTCGCCCAGCTCCTGTTGTCTACAAACACATTATTGCTTGTCAGTCTTCGCTAGATCATATACTACCATAAAGAAGAAGCATTGTGGTTTCAAAGTTCAAACTGATCAGTAACTAGTTAACGAGGGTATACTTCAGTAATTGATGCTTCATCAACAGACCCTGGAATCGACTTTCTTGTAGATTCATCAGAGGACTCAAATTCTTTTGCTGGCAAGCTCCCCTCTGGCTCTGTTCGACTACTAACAAAAAATGCAGGCTGTTGAGGCGATGGAAGTGTGACGGAGTAACTACTAAGCATGAGAACTATTGTTGCCATTGATGGCCTCTCCGCTGGATCATCGTGGACACATAATAACCCCAAATTGATGCATCTAATCACTTCATTTCTTGAGTATGTATCTCTCAGATTTGAATCCAACAACTGCAAAGGTGTTCCTTCCCTCCAATGTTTCCAAGCCTGCAAATATTATATCAAGTCATAATAATGAACGTTTGAAATTTTATTTCTTTTCTTTTGCTTGTGTGTGATGGTCCCAATATATTTTCTTATTTATGCTTACATAGCTCAAAAGATCTCCAGCACCATCTGTTTGATAAAAATTGCTGTTCTTCTTGCCAGTTATAATCTCCAGAATAAGGACACCAAAAAATATACATCCGACTTCACAGAGAATTGTCCGTAAATAGCATATTCTGGGGACATATAACCACTATAAACCAACAAACAAGTCAAAAGAATCCAGGCCGAATGGTTCTGCTAAGGGATGTAATGCATAAACTGATAAAACAGAAAGTGGATAAAAACGGTAATAGTAGTAGATACTTACTATGTCCCGACTATCCTGTTAGTATTTCCTTGAGTTTGGTCAATACCGAATATCCTTGCCAAGCCAAAATCTGCAATTTTTGGGTTCATATTTGCATCTAAAAGTACATTGCTAGTTTTGAGATCACGGTGTATAATTCTGAGACGAGAATCTTCGTGAAGATAAAGAATTCCTCGAGCAATTCCTCCAATTATCTTGTATCGTTTTGACCAATCTAATTGTCCTTGCTTTTGAGGGTCTGTGCATATATCAAAATCATAATTCCAAATTGAAATTAGGGAACTGCATTCAAATGCAAACTAAAGCAATGGAAGTTTCAAATAATCTTTAAAAATCTAAGATAGTCAACTCTTATAAGAGATAGAGGTTTATGCAAATGAACCTAACCATATAGAAAATAGTCAAGGCTTTTGTTTGGCACAAATTCATAGATGAGTATCTTTTCTTCTCCTTCTAAGCAAAATCCCAATAGCCTAACCAGATTTCTGTGTTGAAGCTTGGCAACCAACACAACCTCATTCTTAAATTCTTGTCCACCTTGTCCGGAGCTTCTTGATAGCCTTTTCACAGCTATTTCTTGTCCACTAGGAAGGACACCCTGCAAATGTTAATCAACCATTAGAGAATTTGTTTTGTTTAACCATTTTAAATCGCTGCTTCAATAAATTTTGCAACTGCACAAACTTTCAGAGGATGTCATGTTAATGATGTGATACCTTGTAAACCTCGCCAAATCCACCTTCACCCAACTTGTTATCAGTTGAGAAATTGTGTGTGGCAACTTCAATTGTCTCGAAATCAAATTGCAATGATTCTAGAGTTGTAATATCTTCATCAGCTACACAAACAATAATAATTTACTCACTCTTCTTTAAAAAAAACAATTTTATGTCTAAATAATGAGTAAATGATGGTTTGAAAGAAATCACGAATAATAATCACGAATTCTTATTATTAACCAAGCACTTGAAAAGTATGTTTGAGTCGAAACATAATTTTATGACCTTAACACAAACAACAATACCAAACAGACTCAATAATATGGTAAAAAGATTGTTTTACCATTTTGTTCTAGGACAACATTATACTTCTTTTTTCCTCTCCTCCTTAGGAAGCAAAGGCACGCAATAAAAAGCAGTGCAGCGACAGCAATTGAAGCAACAATGGCGATAATTGTTGATGATGAGATTCCGCTTTTTCCTGCAAGAAAGGTAACGAGTTTCATTTGATAAAGTAGAAATTTAAGGCTGTAAACAACAAACTAAATAATTAAACAACCAAAATTCACATTCTTAATTGTTTTGTTTTTCTTTGAAAAATCCTTACTTAGATTACGGCCTAAACGATCTAACAGTTTAGATCATTAAAAACTAAATGGTCCTGAACGGATCATAGCCGAACCATTGAATTGATACCTAAAGGAAGGATTTTCAATAGAATAAACAATATGAAAAGAAAAAGCTAACGGAAATTGGTGGGATTAACTTTACCAGGAGGTGGTCTTGTTACAGAACCAGGAGGTGGAGGCAGAGGCTCAGGTGCGGGTGCCGTAATGGCTGATTCATTGAAAAACGGGTAAGCTTCATACCTGAGATTACAACTGGGATACAACACTCTTCCTCCTTGCTTTCCGCTACAACAATAGGGCAACTGTGTGAAACAGCATTTCGAAGACATAACTCACAATCCCTGCTTGACAGGTCCTGGGTACACTGTGCAAGACTGTATAGTTGCTGTGAAACGTCGTGTAATTTTCCTTTCTAATCTCAAACCTTTTTGGATTATTCTTAGCCTGAGTCACAGCTTCGCTCATCGAATTCCCCAGGAACTCGTTAAACTTATCTGGTTCTGTAGCATTCTGTAGGTTCCACATTGAAAGTTGGAACGACGTGTCGCTGGTAGAAAAGAATGACTGGTTTGAGTAACGTAAAAGGCATTCGTCGAACCATATTGTGGTTTGTTTTTCAACAGGGCAGCGCTGAGTTACATTTCTGGTAGCAAAAGTAACGCATTCTTGGCAGTTGCTGGTGCCAAGATCGCCGCGGCAGAGGAAGAGGCCGTAGACTCTTTCAGAATCAGAGTCTTGGCCTACGGTGGCGTTGTAGAAGCCTCTGTAGAATCCATTGCTGCGGCTGGCATTAGTGGGCAGAGTAGAGAGGAGGCGATTGAGATTGGATTGAAAGGTGCTGTTTCTGGTGAAAGTTATTGCGTTTGGGCAATGATGAGCGACGTAATTTGGGTCAGCTGCTGTTGTGAAACGGAGAAAAAAGCTTACCAAAGAGAGAAGCAGAAACAACATGAAGAATTTGAAGGAACGCATTTGGATTATCAATTCATCCATCTTCTTCTTCTTCTTTATTGTTTTTGTTTGTTTTTTGTTTTTTTTTTATTCTCTGTTGTTCTATATTAATTGTGAAAGTACCTACAAGCAATAGCGACAAAGAAACTCTATACCCAAGAGGGGGGGGGGGTGAATTGGGTTATCGCTATAAATGCGGAATTATAAAATCTTTGCCGATTTTAAGCTCTTATTACCAAGTGGGAGTTTTAGGCAATTTTCTCTATTCCAATTAATAGCCTATATGCAAGTTTCTAATCAATATTATAAATGTAATCAAACTTGCAAATAAGTAAAAGTTAAGGGAAAGAGAAATACGACACCGCGATTTATAGTGGTTCGGCCAAACGTGCCTACGTCCACTCCCCCAAGCCTCGCTTGAAGATTTCCACTAGAATCGAGTTTTCCGTGGTTCACTCGTAACCAAGAGTTTTCCGCCAAGGCGCACTCCAAACCTTTTACAAGATTGAGTTTTCTACGTAGGTGCACTCACAACCTTTAAAAATTACCCAAACGATGGGATTTCACAAATCACAAGTGTTTTTGATAAAGAAGAATTAAAACACACTTGGGCACTCACAAATAATAAGAAGATTGTGTGAGAGCAAACCCAAGTGTTTCTAAGCTCACTAAATGATATGGAAGATGTGTGTGTGAGCTTGGATGAGTGTTTATGAATATGAAGGTGTATATCACTCTTTGTTTGCCTTAGAGAATGTATATGAAGGTTTTCTAGATCTCTCTACTAAGGCAAAGGAGTTGGGGTTCTATTTATAACAAAATGAAAAGTTTTCCCCAACTTACAGCGAGACCGGCGAGCACACCGGCGAGGGGACCGGCATACCGGTCTAGGGCTCCAACGGTAACATAACGTTAAAAAAACTAGCCGTTGGACCGGCGAGCAAACCGGCGAGGAGACCGGCGAGGAGACCGGCGAGGAGCTCCCTGGTTCCAGAGAGCATTATTTGCTCAGCTAAAACCGGCATGAAGACCGGCGAGAAAACCGGTATGGAGACCGGCGAGGAGCTCCCTGGTTTCAGTTCTGATGACCAGTCAAGACCGACGACACTTGGTATTTTGGCCATAACTTCCTCTAGAAAATTCCAAATCATGATTTGTAAATTTCTACATAAACTAGACACATAGATCTAGCTTCTGTAAAAAATTCAACTCCAAAACAATTAAGATGAATTTTATGGAATTTTTCTAATGTGACGTGTACGCAGAAAACGCACATCTGAACATGTTGTACTAAAAAGGCTCTAGCAAAAGTTCTATGCATCGGAATTATGTTCCGTTTGAACCGTAGCAAACTAGAGACACATATCTATCTAACGGTATATCATTTGAAGTTTAATTCAACCGTTTGATAGTTTTTGGAAGATCATTTACCGATGCACTTGTGCATAGAAATTCATTTTTGTGCAAATAAAATGCAAATGATTCTTTAAGCATTCTAATCCATTTTAAATGCAAGTGATGCAAAATGAATGATTCCTAAGAGCTTTAGATCACTTGAGTAAACTCACTTACAATAAAATTTAGCTCTTAATCATTATCTTCGATTTGCCGCTAGTCTTCACATTCTCGCTCTTCACTCCTTATGCTTCGACACTTTTTGTATTGCTTCGTGTTTGCACGTCGAAGTCGTCAATTGCGTTGACGTCATCAAAATCCAATTACGCGACCAAGTCGCCAACAATCTCCCCCTTTTTGATGATGGCAACCCCTTAAAACTTGTTGCAACTTGTGAGCTTCTTGGAGTCCAAATTTGATCATTTTGCTCCCCCTCAACATAAGCTCCCCCTCAATGTGTGATTGTCTTCAAAATAGCTCTATAACAACTTGACAAACACATTAGTACATTTACTCCCCCTTAAACCAAGGGTGAGGGTTAAACAAGTTTTAATCTCATTTCTAATGATTTCTCCCCCTTTGACATTATCAAAAAGTGGAGAAGTAAAATTTAAATCTAAATGAGATACCAATTATATATGTGCTATAAAAAGATACCAAAATAAAAAATATGCACACACATTTTGGCCTTTCCCCCTTTTTGCCATAAGAAAATCAAAATTCATGCATAAAAGAGCATTTTTCAAAAGATAAATTCACATGAATACCATTTAAAATCTAAGATCATCTTAAGCATGATTTCTCCCCAAATTTGATACCAATTAAAAATATATCAATACATTCCATGATACCAATTAAATAATTATTAAAGTCCATGCATTTCATGATGCCAATTATATTCTAATACATACATTTCATGATATTCATTTAAGATTATGCTAATTTACATGCATTTCATTTTCAACCAATTAGTTCATATGGCAAGGCATATTCAATCAAGTGATCACATATATTGTATTTGACTCAATAAATTCATGTGATACCAATTGAGATAGAATAGGGGTTTAAATATATGATTAAGGCACTAAAGGATATCAAATGAACAATTGATACCAATGGAAGTTTGAATACTTGCCTAATCATTTTGTATGCTTCAAAAAATTTATATCAATTTGAAATATGCAGACATACATAATTTAGAGGAAACTGTACCAATGTTTCCGTAAATACGGATTTTACCTTTACCGTTGCGATTCCTCATTTCCTTGAGCCTTTGGGATCAATTTTGCAAATCTCTTTAAAAATCCATTCCCAAAGCTCCCCCTACAAATTTTTCAATTATACTTTGGTACCCAAACTTTCTTGGGTCCTTTGGGGTTAGTTTTGATTCCTTGAGGAATCCATGCATTTTTAATCACATTCTTATACATGCATTCAAAAATTTTATGTCCATTTTCATTGCAAGCATGACATGTGACATTTTCATTTATAACATTCTTAGCATGAGAATCAGAAGCCTTAACAAAATAATTTCTCAAAAATTTTCTTTTAATATAAGGCCTATATCCTAATCCTTCTCTTTTAAATGCACATTTTTGGGATCCAATAAGCATATTAAAATTTTTATGTCCCAATGTGAATTTGCTAAGTATGTTTTGCAAATCTACAATCTTAGTATTTAATAAGACATTTTCATTCAATATAGATTCGCAATCGCATGTCTTAGAGCTAGATGGCATATTTGATATGGCATTTTCAAGTTCTAGATTTTTAATCTTTAAACATGCATTTTCATCATTCAAGCATGCAATTTCTTTTTCATGTTTAGCCTTTAAGCATATCACATCATTATCTAAAACATGAATTTTATCCATACTAGTTGCATGATCAATTTTAAGTGTAGCATGCTCATTTTTGACCAATTTTAATTTCTTTTTAAGCATATCACACATTCTTTTAAACCATTAAAAGCATCAAGTAATTCAGAATTGTGTACCTCTTCTTCGTCACTTTCTTCTTCAATTTGAAATTGGATGTCTTCATCCGTGATAGCCATAAATGCTATTGATTTATCTTTGACTTCAACCTCTTCCTCCTCAGATGAGCTTGAATCACTATCGCTCCAAGTTGAAGTTGCTTTCATTGCCTTTTTCTTTGATTTTCCTTTCATTTTCCTCAATGGGCAATCGGTAGCTATGTGACCCGGTTTGTTGCATTCATAACACACAATTTTCTTATTTTTCCGCGGCCATTTTTCTTCTTTAGCCTTTGATTTTCCCTTGAGTTTTGCGGATTTGAGAAGCTCCTTTACTTTATTAGTGATGCTTACCACTTCATCATCACTATCTTCTTCTTCACTTGAACTTGAATCAACTTTTTCTTGCTTTTAAGGCCAAGGACTTTCTTGTTCTTTTCTCATCTTCCTCCTTTTTATCCATTTTGATCTCCATCTCATATTCAAGCAATTTGCCGACCAAATCATCCATCTTTAATGTGTTTATGTCGTTTGCTTCTCTAATGGAGGAGGTATAGCTTCTAAACTCTTTCGGGAGAGATCTTAAAATTTTCTTCACTTGATCCGATGTCCCGATGACTTTTCCCAATGCTCCCAGATGATTGATGATGACCGTAAACCTCGAAATCATGTGATCGATTTCTTCCCCGGATTCCATCTTGAAATTGTCTAATTCGCACATAAACCGGTTGATCTTCGATTCCTTCACTTGGCTTGTGCCCTCATTGACCATTTCTAATGACTTCCACAAATCATAAGCATTTCCACACTCCGGAAGTTTGTTTACTTGATCCCGATCAATGGCACATAGGAGTTGGTTAAGTGCTCTAGCATTTTGTGAGGCTATTCTTACATCCTCATTATCCCATTCCAAATTTGGCTTTGGAATATCAACCCCGTTGCTATCCTTCTTTGTTGGCATTTTTGCACCCCGTGTGATGATCAAATAGGATTGCGAATCATTGGCTAGGAGATAATTTAGCATTCTCATCTTCCAATAATTGTAGTCCGTTCCGGTGTAAAATGGAGGTCTAGTCGTTGAAAATCCCTCGGCAAGATTTGACGAGTTGCTTGTAGAAGCCATGATCTATTCTCGGACGGTCAAGTCTTTCTTGAGAATACCTCGCTCTGATACCAACTGAAAGTACCTACAAGCAATAGCGACAAAGAAACTCTATACCCAAGAGGGGGGGTGAATTGGGTTATCGCTATAAATGCGGAATTATAAAATCTTTGCCGATTTTAAGCTCTTATTACCAAGTGGGAGTTTTAGGCAATTTTCTCTATTCCAATAATAGCCTATATGCAAGTTTCTAATCAATATTATAAATGTAATCAAACTTGCAAATAAGTAAAAGTTAAGGGAAAGAGAAATACGACACCGCGATTTATAGTGGTTCGGCCAAACGTGCCTACGTCCACTCCCCCAAGCCTCGCTTGAAGATTTCCACTAGAATCGAGTTTTCCGTGGTTCACTCGTAACCAAGAGTTTTCCGCCAAGGCGCACTCAAACCTTTTACAAGATTGAGTTTTCTACGTAGGTGCACTCACAACCTTTAAAAATTACCCAAACGATGGGATTTCACAAATCACAAGTGTTTTTGATAAAGAAGAATTAAAACACACTTGGGCACTCACAAATAATAAGAAGATTGTGTGAGAGCAAACCCAAGTGTTTCTAAGCTCACTAAATGATATGGAAGATGTGTGTGTGAGCTTGGATGAGTGTTTATGAATATGAAGGTGTATATCACTCTTTGTTTGCCTTAGAGAATGTATATGAAGGTTTTCTAGATCTCTCTACTAAGGCAAAGGAGTTGGGGTTCTATTTATAACAAAATGAAAAGTTTTCCCCAACTTACAGCGAGACCGGCGAGCACACCGGCGAGGGGACCGGCATACCGGTCTAGGGCTCCAACGGTAACATAACGTTAAAAAAACTAGCCGTTGGACCGGCGAGCAAACCGGCGAGGAGACCGGCGAGGAGACCGGCGGAGCTCCCTGGTTCCAGAGAGCATTATTTGCTCAGCTAAAACCGGCATGAAGACCGGCGAGAAAACCGGTATGGAGACCGGCGGGAGCTCCCTGGTTTCAGTTCTGATGACCAGTCAAGACCGACGACACTTGGTATTTTGGCCATAACTTCCTCTAGAAAATTCCAAATCATGATTTGTAAATTTCTACATAAACTAGACACATAGATCTAGCTTCTGTAAAAAATTCAACTCCAAAACAATTAAGATGAATTTTATGGAATTTTTCTAATGTGACGTGTACGCAGAAAACGCACATCTGAACATGTTGTACTAAAAAGGCTCTAGCAAAAGTTCTATGCATCGGAATTATGTTCCGTTTGAACCGTAGCAAACTAGAGACACATATCTATCTAACGGTATATCATTTGAAGTTTAATTCAACCGTTTGATAGTTTTTGGAAGATCATTTACCGATGCACTTGTGCATAGAAATTCATTTTTGTGCAAATAAAATGCAAATGATTCTTTAAGCATTCTAATCCATTTTAAATGCAAGTGATGCAAAATGAATGATTCCTAAGAGCTTTAGATCACTTGAGTAAACTCACTTACAATAAAATTTAGCTCTTAATCATTATCTTCGATTTGCCGCTAGTCTTCACATTCTCGCTCTTCACTCCTTATGCTTCGACACTTTTTGTATTGCTTCGTGTTTGCACGTCGAAGTCGTCAATTGCGTTGACGTCATCAAAATCCAATTACGCGACCAAGTCGCCAACAAATTGATCAAATAGAAACGAGTGGTGAAGATGCAAAAGTTGAGTTCAATTGGCTGAGGAGCCTTGTCTCTCTACAAATTACAAAGTGAAGTCAAGCACGACCCCATGCATTTCAATTAAGTAATTAATATTTTGGGGTCAGAGTCGAGCAAAAAAAAAAAAAACACGGAAAATCTCAGTCAAATTTATAGAAAATTCGTCGAGAAAAACGACATTATGATTCAATAGATTGAGACAGAAGTGGAATTATACGTGACGTAAGATACAAGGTATTACGTTCGGAGTCAAATGTATTATTTCCAAGGCTACGTGTGTTGAATTTTCTATATTTTGAAGATATTATGAAATCTCACGCTCGGCCCTCTTTTTCTCAAATTCTACTACATCTGCTTCCTTTTTCACGATTTTTTTTTCCTTCCCTGATTTCTTTGTTTTCTCTGGCTAAATTTCAAAAAAATTACAATGTCTATGGCCGTCGTACTATATATAATAGCTGGCTGGACTTAGCTTTCAACAGCGGCTCTAGGCCCAATCTAAAGCCCATACTTTTACTAACCCTTAAAACAACCCAAACCCATTTGCTTATTTTTTCCTTCAATTTTAAGTTGAAACCTTTTTGGTTTCCCACCCGATATCCAGTGCCACATTGGGCCTGACTAATCCGGATTCGGACCGAGAGCTGTACGGTATGGTCCTCCCAACGATGGTGACTCTAGCGGGACTCGAACTGGGGAGCATACCCAATCGAGCCTCCTAGGAATCTCCTAAAATGATGAATGCTATTTTAAAAATTAAATATAACTTTTTAAGTTATGAAAATTAAAATGTATTTTTTAATATATACTTGCATGGGTTAGATGGTTAGTGAATAGATATTCAATAATGGGGTTGAAGAAAAAGGAGGTTGTTGTCTTTTGTCACCTTTTTATATTCTTTTATATTTAAAAGAAGCGAACGAGTGGCCTTAGAGCATTCATTTAAAAAATTCAGCGTGCAAATAATTTTTTTCCCATCCAGAGGAAGATTATACCATTGGCATGGGCTCTTGTAATCTAATTATCTGTTTAAATTACCAATTTGGGGCAAATTTCGGGTTTTTAAATCAAAATGGGCACCCAACATTTTCTCCCAAGTAAAATGCAAATTGATGGTTAATTTTCTCTACACTAACACAGAGGGAAAAAAATTCATAAAACTTTATTTTTTACACACTTTGTGATTGATAGCTATCACAAAGTGTCTCAAAGCAAAACATCACAAAGCGTGAACTTATTTTTTAGACCTTTTGAAATAGGGTGCCATCGCAAATAAAAAACCTTGATATATTTAAAGTTTTATTTTTGCAACATGTGCGATGGGATCCCATTGTACATGTCGCAAAAATAAATATATTAAATGATAACAATTCGCGAGCTAACACCATTTTAATACAGGAAAACCAAAATTGATAGAAAAAATCTAGGTTTACCCAAAATAAATCATTTTCATTTTATTTTTAAATCTTTACGATTTACACAACCAAATTAAACGTCTATTACTCGTAATCAGTTAACCAATAACCAACAAAATCTAACAATTGGAGACTTGCATCAACTAGGATAGGCCTATCCATTCTCCTTCTATCTCTTTTAAAATCTTTACAAAACGGAATTACCCGCGTAATACTCGTTGTAGATTAAGGAATAACTAACAAAATCTAACGACTAGAGACCCGCATCAATTAGGAAACAACCAAAGTGCTTCAAATCTAAGCTAACCATCTTTTCACTATAAAAACATTTGTTTCATCACCAAAACGTGTTTCGTCTCTCTAAATTCCTAAAGTCACAATGCTTACAAATCTTGTGAAGTTGGCGGCCGAAAAAGCTAGAGATGCTGCAGAAGAGTATTTCAAGGTTCAGAACATAGACATGGCGATCAAGACTCTCAATGCCGCCAAAGATTTCAACCCAGATTTGCCCAACCTCGATGATTATTTCACTGCCTACAGAGTGCATCAACTAGCCTCTACAAAATCTACATGGTATGAAATTCTTGCCATTACTGATCCTGAAGTTGATATTGGCGTAATCAAGAAACAGTACAAGAGATTAGCGTTGATGTTACATCCTGACAAGAACACATCCATCGCCGCCGAGGGTGCTTTTAAGATCATTCAATCGGCCATGGAGGTTTTGACGAATCCTGAAAAGAGAGAAGCGTACGACCGTCGTTTCTGTTCCAAGAAAAGCAAAGCTGATTCCAGTTCGTCAAGTCAGTCTCAGCCTCGAGCAGATGGTGATAATAATTTCTCAAGAACTCGAAAGCCTTCATCATCTGGGTTCAAAAAGACAGACCCACCACCAAAACCCAACCCAAATACTTCATCAAGTTATTCATACAGCCAAAGATGCAGCGCCAGAGTCGAAGTTAGCAGACGAGATGGTAGAAGGAAGATTATAATATCTGCCAATGGTCGAGATGAGGACGTTATGAACTTTGGTGCTAATGATATAAGTGGTTTTCATTTTTGTTGTTCTTTCTTCTTTGGAAATCATCCTCCAAATGTAATCAACTGTTCTTGAATCTTATGAAAGCATTACAATCAATTTTCGTCATTAGTGATTATATTTTTGTTAGATATAGAACAAAATAATATGTTCAAATCATACAGATTGCTTTACAAAAAATAGAAGTTTAGCATTGAGTTTGAAGGACCGTGAGATATTTAGCTTTCTGTGATACATAATGTAGACTCAAGGCCACATGAGAGTAGCTTCATGGCACTTGAAAGGCTTCTCTCTAAGACTGGCAATTAACTCTCTTCAAACATTTAAAGTGTGTACTTCTATGCTCATGTAGTGAAAACTGAAAATTGGTCAAGGCGTATTAAGACTATTATTTTCGAAGTTTGTGTTATGCACTTCAAAAATACAGCAATATACAACATATGCTTTCATTGACAGGAAAAATTATATTTAAAACTTAAATTATTCATGTTTTTTTTGTCTAAACATCCCTTAATTTTTTCCATCTTTAATTTTGCTACTTCACAATTTCATGTAGCTTTGTATCTCTCTCCCCTAAAACTATTCGATCTGAACCAATGCCTATGTATGCCTCATAATCCATCCGATGAAGCTTCGTCTTCGAACTCATGAATATCTTGTACCTAACGGCAGTTTCCAAGCAAACCCGGATCCTTTCTAAGCTGTTGCTGGTAACTTTTCTTCTTAATTTTTGTAAATCAGTATTCATTACCACTCCATATGAAGTAGCTTTATTGTATCTCTGGTAGAATCCTGTTAGAGAATTTGTGCCAATGACTGCATCATTGTAATAGAAGGTTATGTTGATGTATTTGTAATAGATGCCAATTCTTTTGTTGGGGTTTGATATTTCAAAGTTGAGGCTAACAGAATTGTTTCCTATGGCTTCAGTGTTGTTCACAAATGTTGAATTCTGTTGAGTTGAAATGTAAAATTTAAAAAATGTCAGGCGTAGAAAACCGCCAAGAATTTAAAAAATGTCGCAATGGAGGTGGGATGTTCCACCAATCAGCCTGCATTGATTCAACTGGCCGGGGCTGATCGAAGATGGTGGTATAGTTCATTCAAAAGCTGTTCTACTGGGTGCAAATGTGTGTATTGGATTAGGAATTGTTGTTGTTCCCGTTGTTAGTATATGCTAATCGATCAACGAAGATAAGATATTATAATTAACTTATTTTACTACATCTACATTCAATTTTCAGTATTTGATACTATCTGTAGCTATATATGTTTTCTTTCTGCAGGTTTAATGTTGCTTTCAGTAACTGCACTGTAGGTGATTCATGTATAATATTCACAATGGGGTGTGCCAACTGTTTAAAGATAAACAGAACTTTAACTATAACGCAATTAATTGTTGCGTTATAAAAGAGCATGTTGTTTATGTTCCAGGATTTGAATTTTTTTTTTTTTTTTTTTTTTTTGGATGAGCATGGCAAAATGTTGAAGAAATCTTGTGTATTTTCGTAATTTATCCGTTTAGAGATACTAGTTGTTGGGGTCAGACGCGGTTTAGGCAAAATCGTAATTTTAAAACTTTTAAAGTTACTGAATAAATTATTCGATATAATATATCTATAATTTATTCATATTTCACATAAACTTATTATTCGATATCATATAATGACATAATTAATGATGAAAATATTAGGAAACTTTCACGGAACGATTTTCCGCAAAATAACATAAAACGCGTTTTAGTCGAACCGACCAATTGATTTTCAGTGTCTTATCAAATAAACACTTAGATGTTTATACGAGTCTCCCAAGACTCATGGTTCACTGGGATAAATCATTGGACCAAGTCATGATATACGATATGTACTGGTCTTAGCGGATTTTACTAATCGACCCGTGTTAGTAAATCTTGATCAGGAACTTTATTTAAGGATATACATATTATATTGCGCTTCCCAATGTCAATTACAAACTACGTTGTAAATGCGCACTAGATTGTAAATCTTATGGTCTTTTTCTAATATACACGTACCACTGAACCAGATTCAATTCCGATCTAATCGTAATCAGATATCTAATCGTAATTATATCGAATAAATGTATAAAAAAACAAGGGTGCTACCAAAAAATTAGGTAATATTATGGAAAATAGAATTGCTCGTATTAATGAATCGGACATAAATATGATCCGGATTGGCACTCCGAGCACCAACCCTAACAATATTGTCGCTTCCCAATGTCAATTATAACCTACGTTGTAACTGCGCACCGCGTTATAAATTCTCGAGCCTTTGTCAAATATATATATCACTAAACTAGATTTAGTTTCAATCTAATCAAATTAGATCAAATATATATATATATATATAATATATATATATATATATAGAAGAGGTGTTACCATCTATTATGTAGTATTATGAAAATAAATTGTTCGTATTCATGAACCGATCATAAATACGATTTGGATTGGCGCTCCGAGCACAACCCTAATACTAGTAACTAACACAATAAAACACTGTTACTTGTTTACTCCATTTTTATTATTTTTCGTTCTTTCTGAGGTATATACTCGATAAAGCACTTCTTTATTACTATTTTTCGTTTGAAAGGAAAAATATGTTTATCCATTCAAATTTTGAGATGGCTCTATCTTTTTTAAAAATTTTCTGGAACATTGATAATTTATTCCTATATTTAATTGGATGCTTATATAGTGAAAATTATATTACCGTACTGCAAACCGTGTATCAGTCTAGCAGGTAAGACATATCTTTTTATTTCCACAGTTCTTGAAGCCATTGGCAGACTTTCATCTGTCAACTTAAATGCCTATACACCCTGGTTCTAGTGCTTCCGTGATTCGAGTACATCTATGTCACGACCCCCTCCCTAGAGCGGGCCCAACCCTAGAAAGAGGTTCGTAGACTTCTTTAGCTCAAACATTCTATATGTCAAATCAACCAATTTAAAACACACAATTATTACATCACAAATTACAAACCCATAAAGTATACACAACTTTTATGGTTTACAACACAAGACTTAATTAAAAATACAAATGTTGACACAATGTCTGGTCCAACCCCGAGAATACAATTGTGGCACACGGATCAAATCCGGTACTGCTACTACTGTGCTGACGGACTACCTGGAATGTTTGGGAAGAGGGGAGTGAGCTTAAAAAGCTCAGCAAGTAAGCACTCATACTCTCAACATGACCTCACCAACAAAATAAGGATATATATACATAAGTATATAATATATGAAAATAACATATATTATAATATCATCTCAAGCTATCAACCCACAACAATACAAACATCCATCCAACATGGTTGCTAATCCGGGTTCAGTATAATAGTGGTTTGAAACCAATGAGAGAGTACCTCATCACAACTCTCAAGGTTTCCCACCATATCATAACCAATGGGAGAGTACCTCATCACAACTCCCAAGGTTTTCCATCAAATCATAACCAATGGGAGAGTATCTCATCACAACTCCCAAGGTTTCCATCATATCAGATCATGTAATGTATCATCATATCTCATCTCATCCCCAACCACTATCATACAAAACCCGGCTGCATAATTCAAAAACACACATCATCCAATACAATCACATCCCACATCCAATTCACCAATCTCATCTCAACAATCATGAAATCATATTTATCATGCTTTCGATTAATAAATATTTATATATCAACAATCATATATATATAAATATATATATGTAAATAATTATAATTATAATTATACCAATATATTTGTATATAAACTTCCACAACAACCATCAATCATCAAACAATTATGTTAAGAGAATCATCATGCAGTGTACTTACCTCTATCCACGCAAAACCCTTAATATATATATCTCATCGCTAAGAATCGAGCTCCAACGATCTCCAAATCTCTCAAAGAAAGATCCACTGGTCAGCCAACATCTCAAGGATCACAGCGACGAACGGCTTCGGAACTTGTTGATACGCTTAACGAGGCAAGCGGGCCCCATAATGAAAATCGGGCCCCACTACCAAAAATCGGGCCCCACAACCAGATACTTTCAACGGTGGATATATATACCAAAACGCTCGTATAATCGAGAGCAACAATCTGATACGTTCGGATCGCCGATCCAACGGTCGGATCTCAACTTCCAGTACAAATCCTGAATTACCGGTAATTGCAATACGGAAAACAACCCAAACGATGTCGGATCAGGAAGTGACCACTGGCGTTAGAAAGATCTCGGTCTGAAAAGTACTCACTCGCCGGAGGTGGCCGTCAAAAGTGATCGGAGATGGCAGGAAAATGCAGCAAAAACGGCGACGAGTCGTCCCTTTCTGGCGGCGCGTGGAGGAGCGTTTGGTGGCCGATGGTCTCGATCTCGGCGGCTCTGGAAAGCTGACGTCGGCAGCTACCAGGCGGGTCAGCGCGTGGCGGCGTCTGATCGACGGTGAAGCAGCGGCGGCGGTTGTAAGTTTAGGTAAAGAGAGAGGGTGTGAGAGAGAAAAATAGGATAGAGAGAGAATTTTTTTTGCTTTTCCTTTTTTTTTTCCTTTTGAACGCGTCTCCCTCTCTCTCTCTTTTATAATCTTTCAAATCTGTCAAGCTGTCCGTCACTAGCAAATAATTACTCTTATTTTAATATTTAATATTTTTTTTTGGGTCACGCGGTATTACAATCTACGTACTCATCTGCATGTAATGATTCAAATGCATGTCATTCTAATAGCTGTGTCACCAAGGACATCACATATCCTGGGGATTACGGTGGCTTCCCAACTGTGAGAATTTTCTATTTAGCTCATTCGTTTGTTTGAATTTGACGTGTAGTTAAGATTAAAAATTGAGTGCATCAAGCAAATTTGTGGTCGTGGTTGTCAGTTGATTGTTTTGTACGGCTGTGGTGAAATTGAGCTCTTGTTGGGTGCAAACAAAGTCCCACATTGGCTAGAAGTGGGGAGGATCATGAGTTTATAAGTATGGAAAATATCTCCATTGGTATGAGACATTTTGGGTATAACCCAAGAGCAAATCCATGAGGACTTAGGCCCAAAGTGGACAATATCATACCAATGTGGAGATAAGTGATGTCCTAGGTTCCTTACAAGTGGTATCAGAGACATGCCCCAGAGTTAGCCATGTGGATGAATCCTCGGAAAACCGAACAAAAAAGATGGTGAGCCCCGATCGTGATCCGTGAGTGCTCAGTTAGATAGGCGGTGTGCTCTAATCTTCATGGAGTGGACGGATGGATGATCGTTTGAGGGGAGGCTCGGTGGTCCTTTGTTCGAGGGGAGGATTGTTGGGTGCAAACAAAGTCCCACATTGGCTAGAAGTGGGGAGGATCATGGGTTTATAAGTATGGACAATATCTCCATTGGTATGAAGCCTTTTGGGTATAACCAAAGAGCAAATCCATGAGGGCTTAGGCCTAAAGTGGACAATATCATACCAATGTGGAGATAAGTGATGTCCTAAGTTCCTTACAGCTCTAACTCTTTTAATGTATTGCTCTGCATGTTCCAATTCATGAATGGAGAAGACAAGTAGCTAACCTGATTCATAGCTCCAAAAAAAAAATAGATCTCATCGATTTGTCAGAATGAAATCAATGTTCAACATAATACGGTAAAAAACACTTGCAAACATGTATTCATATTCTCATGTTAAAAGACCAGGATAGCTGAGATTAGGCAAAAGGCAATTTGGAAAATGTTCCCAACATTTGTAAAATATTCGTCATATATGACATGTTTAGCAAGTATCTGAAATATTTCATCTAATGCAATAACGCATTATAGAGTTGATGCACAGGTTGAAATTATTATTTTGTTCCATTGGCAAAATGTTTTTTTAAAAACCTTTTCAAGTATCTAATGATTTCATAATAGACAAAAGAAGTATAATTTAGATGCAAACAGTCCTATCTTTTATAATTTTGTATAATCTTTACTTTTTTCGTCCTCTAGGGACGTGGCTTGGTGGTGTAGGGCTCTGAATCTCACCTTAAGATCATGTGTTCGAATTTATGGAGTACATTTCTTGTAAGAGCCTAAGACAGCTGTGAGTTTTACCTACTCCGCTTAAGCCCATAGGGGGTGGTTTGGTGGTAGGGTTTTCAACGATTTCAAAAAATAATCTTTATTTTTCAGCGTGACAAATAATTTTTTTCCCATCCAGAGGAATATTATACCATTGGCATTGTGAGACCAAGTCTCTTATTTATTTTTATTTAAAAATTGAAATGTTGATTTATCTTATCTCTCTCACACTTCATCATCACATGTTCTCTTTATTTCTCCCCTAACTTAGCAACCACTAACCACAACTCCTAATATCACTCAACTCATTTTACTATATAAATTGAAACTAACCCTAAGTTTCTCCTTTAGTGTGTGCTTGGTATGAATCAATTAAGAGTGAGCAGTATATTGAATTACCCGAGACCAGTGAACAGTAGAGAGAATGTATGGTTAGGAGAGAGAAATGGCTAGTTCGTCGTCTTCCGATCACCTTTTCCGGCGAGTGACAGCTCCAGGAGAATCCCCTCGCCCAGACGAAGCCAACGCCGCCGGTCCGATCGCCTGAAGCCGCCACACGCGCTCCCACGTGCCGCCCAATGGACGCCGCGTCGCTGCTCCACGCACCCACGTGCCGACGTGCGTGCAGAACACCTCTTGGACCAGAATCTTCCCCTCGTCGAGATACACGGGGTTGGACACCTCGGTTGCCCAATTCGGACCTTCGGTTGTTGTGAAACGAGCCAAAAATACGAGTTAACGCCGATCGATCGTTCGTCGATGACCACCGAGCATCCTCTAAGGACGTGACTGGGTGGTGTAGGGCTCAGGGTTCGAATTCAGGGAGTACGTTTCTTGTAAGAGCATGAGACAACTGTGGGTTTTAAATACTCCGCTTAAGCCCAGAATGAGTGGTTTGGTAGTAGGGTTTTCAACGATTTCAAAAAATAATCTTTATTTTTCAGCGTGCAAATAATTTTTTTCCCATCCAGAGGAAGATTATACCATTGGCATGGGCTCTTGTAATCTAATTATCTATTTAAATTACCAATTTGGGGTAAATTTCGGGTTTTTCAATCAAAATGCGCACCGAACATTTTCTTCCAAGTAAAATGCAAATTGATGATTAATTTTCTCTATCTCTAACAGAGGGAAAAAAAATTCATAAAACTTTATTTTTTACACACTTTGTGATTGATAGCTATCACAAAGTGTCTCAAAGCAAAACATCACAAAGCATGAACTTATTTTTTAGACGTTTTGAAATAGGGTGCCATCGCAAATAAAAAACCTTGATATATTTAAAGTTTTATTTTTGCAACATGTGCGATGGATCCCATTGTACATGTCGCAAGAATAAAAATATTAAATGATAACAATTCGCGAGCTAACACCATTTTAATACAGGAAACCAAAATTGATAGAAAAACTCTAGGTTTACCCAAAATAAATCATTTTCATTTTATTTTTAAATCTTTACTGTTGAAGATAGTATGCTTACCAGGCATGCGCCGAAAGAAGAAAGAAGCTGGCAACAGCTTTCACTCAAGCTGTAAACGTGTGCCAAACCGCGTGGCACTGTTCACGCGGTTTGGACACTATAAATTGAGCCTTCCATTGCTTTGTAAGACATCCTTAAATGTGTGAAAGTGTAGTGAGAGTGATTGGTGAGAGTTTTTTGTAAGCTTGTATTGGAAGCTTTGTAATTCTTTTGTGGGTATATAAAAGAAGAGTTTTCTCTCAAATTATCCTCTATTCGTGTGTGTTTAATCACAACAAGTGGTATCAGAGCTACGGTTCCACGGAGGGATCCCGAAATTCGGAAACGAAGCTTCGGTTCGGAAAGTCGATTCCGACGAAAGTTGTCAAAAATCGATTTTGAGCACACCATTGGACTTTTCACGGCGAGACGAGCACGGTGGTATTTTCCGGAGATCGATCGGAGGTCCAAAACTTTGTCACGCGCCGCACGCGCCTTACAGAGAGAAGCCCACGCGCCCGACGCGCAATCCACGCGCCAGCTTGAGGTTGAAGACGACGCCACGTCAGCCGCCACGTGTTGCACAGTCAGCGCCCAGTCAGCGCCACGTCAGCGCACAGTCAGCAGCCCAGTCATCTGTCACGTCAGCGGTGCCTGGTAAATATCAGATAGGTCCCTGAACTTTCTGGAAATTACAGTTTAGACCATATACTTTCAGATATTTACAATTTAGTCCCTGAACTTTTTGTAAATTGCAATTTAGTCCCTGAATTTTTCCGTAATTGCACTTTGGCCCCTGAACTTTTGGAAATTGCACTTTGACCCCTGTAATTTCTGGAATTTGCAATTTGGTCCCTGTGTCGGATTTTGACAAACGAAGTGTCATTTCCACCATTTTCGACCATTCCGGACGCAACAGTGAGGTCCGTTTTTTTGAAATTCTGCTTAGAATTTTTATGATGGAGGGGAGCAACGGAAAAATGATTTTGTTAACCAGTACAAACTATTTCACATGGAGAGGAAGGATGAAAGACCTTCTGTATGTGAAGGACTATGATGAATCGGTATTTCTGGAGGAGAAACCAGAAGGAATGACCGATGGAAAGTGGGCTAATCTTCACCAGAAAACATGCAGTACTATTCGTCAGTGGATCGACGATAGTATCGTCAACCATGTCAGTGAAGAAACAAATTCACGTGTTTTATGGAGAAAGCTGGAAGAGCTTTTTCGAGCAAAGACTGGCAACAACAAGCTGTACTACATCAAGAAGATGATAGGTTTGAAATACCAGGATGGTACAGCTGTGGCGGACCACATCAACGATTTCCTCGGAACAATGAAAGAGTTGTCTGGATTGGGCATAGACTTCGGTGATGAGGTAAATGGCTTAATACTTCTTAATACGTTACCAGAATCATGGGAAACGTTCAGATCTACAGTGATCAACTCAGCCGCAGATGGGAAAGTCACTATGGAGATGGCAAAGACCAGGATCTTCGAGGAAGAAAAGAGGACGAGAATGCAGGAGTCAGCATCAGCCTCAACCTCAGAAGCTCTAGTGACAGAAAAGAACACCAGAAGGGGGAGGAGTAAAAGTCGATGCCCAGGGAGATCAGACAAGAATCGAGGTAAGTCAAGAACTAGAGATATTGAGTGCTATCACTGTAAAAAGAAAGGCCATATGAAGCGGGATTGCTACAAACTGAAGAACGAGCAGTCCAAGAGAGATGGTGACTCTAATCAAGAAAGAGTTGCTACTACCACCGAGAAAACCTCCAAAGAATTTCATATAATATATGAAGAAGATGTTGTGAATCTTGCCAGCCACGAGACCAGTTGGGTGATAGATAGTGGCGCATCCATACACGCCACATCTCGCAGAGACTTCTTTTCACTTTACACACCAGGGGACTACGGTGCTGTAAGGATGGGGAATGACGGACAGTCCAAAGCCGTCAGTATTGGAGACATCTGCCTTGAAACAGAGAACGGGCAAGGCTAGTGTTGAAGGGAGTCAAGCACATCCCAGATATCCGGTTAAACCTGATCTCAACAGGCAAGCTGGATGATGAAGGTTTCTGCAGCACCTTTAGTGATGGATGCTGGAAGCTCACTAAAGGGTCAATAGTCGTGGCACGAGGTAAGAAAGACTCAACCCTGTATTTGATGCATGCTAAGCTTTCAAATAGTAGCATAAATACAGTCAACAGTAATGAGGCAGCCGAACTGTGGCATAAAAAGCTCGGTCACATGAGCCAAACAGGGATGGAGATACTACGCAGGCGGAATGTTCTTCCGGAATTGAAGAACTCACACTTACGGAAGTGTGAACACTGCATGGCTGGAAAGCAGAACAAAGTATCCTTCCAGAGCTCCCCGCCTCAACGGAAATCGGAGGTACTAGATCTCATACATTCAGATGTATGCGGTCCGATGCAGACACGAACACTTGGTGGGTCACTGTATTTTGTGACATTCATTGATGATCATTCAAGGAGGATATGGGCATACACCTTGAAGAGAAAAGATCAAGTGCTGGGAGTGTTCAAGGAGTTTCATGCTCTGGTGGAGAGAGAAACCGACAAGAAACTGAAGTGCATCAGAACAGATAACGGTGGAGAATACAGAGGTCCGTTTGATCAGTACTGCAAGACGCAAGGAATCCGACATCAAACGACACCTCCGAAGACACCTCAGCTGAATGGCCTAGCTGAGAGGATGAACAGAACCTTGTGCGAAAGGATCAGAAGCTTGCTGTCACAAGCCAAGCTGCCGAAGACATTTTGGGGGGAGGCACTCATCACATCAGTTCATGTTTTGAACATGTCCCCAGCGGTCGCACTGAAAGGTAATGTTCCTAACCAAGCCTGGACAGGTAAAGAAGTGTCTCATGAACACTTGCATGTCTTTGGGTGCAAAGCATTTGTACACATCCCAAAGGACGAGAGATCCAAGCTTGATGCAAAGACGCGACAGTGTGTCTTTATTGGCTATGGTCAGGATGATTTCGGCAACAAACTCTATGATCATGTGGAGAAGAAGATTGTCAGAAGCCGAGATGTTGTCTTTGTTGAAGACCAGACCATAGAAGATATCCGGAAGGAATTGAAGACAATGCCCCAACAATACAGAAATGTGAATCCAGAACCTCATACACCGGTGCCAGTACGAGTTGATGATGAGGTTCCCAGACATGAGGGTACAGGTGATGAAGCTCCCAGAGATGATGATCATGATCAACCACCAGTACCAGAAGCTACACCAACAGTTCCACAGAGAAGGTCTGACAGAGAGAGGCGACCTTCAACCAAATACTCTGCATATGAGTATGTGCTGCTTACTGACGGGGGAGAACCCGAGAGCTACCAGGAGGCTGTGGAAACAGAGGACAGAGAAAAGTGGGAGGAAGCCATGCAAGATGAGATGAAATCTTTGCATGACAATCACACTTTTGAGTTGGTGAAATTGCCAAGAGGCAAACGGGCTTTGAAGAACAAATGGGTGTACAGGGTGAAGCAACATGAGCACACTTCACAACCCCGGTACAAAGCCAGACTAGTTGTCAAGGGATTCAATCAGAGGAAAGGCATTGACTTTGATGAAATCTTCTCTCCAGTTGTGAAGATGTCATCCATCAGAGTGGTACTCAGCTTAGCAGCAAGCCTCGACCTGGAAGTTGAGCAGATGGATGTCAAGACCGCATTTCTTCACGGGGATCTGGAAGAAGAAATTTATATGGAGCAACCAGAAGGCTTCAGAGTCAGCGGGAAAGAGGACTATGTGTGCAGACTCAGGAAAAGCCTCTACGGTTTGAAACAGACACCGAGACAGTGGTACGTGAAGTTTGAGTCAGTTATGGGGGAGCA
>SKCR01006678.1:0-49433 GCA_019454045.1 Zanthoxylum bungeanum | reverse complement strand
ACTAAGTTGGGCGAACTTAGTGCCGCACTTGGCTAAGAAAACTTGAGGTTCAAATTTAGCCTTGTGACACCTTACATTTGGAACTTATCAGTTATCACATGTAGGATATCCCAATTCTAGTAGTGGTAAAATTTCCGCATGAATATGGACTCGTATGGACATGATAAGGATTCAATTTTTATATCTATTATTTGAACGAATCAGATATGAATATTAATATTCATGTATCATATACAATCTTGTTGCCATCTCTACCCGTATGACTCGAAATCACATGTGTTTATATTGAGGATATAAGACCGTTGTACTATTATCAAATTTAATTAATAAACTATATTATCAAATTTATTAATATTTGTATTAAAAATTTATGAGAAATTTTTAAATCAATTTCATGATGACATAGTTAGAATATTTAATTATAAAATAATGATATTATGCATTTTTTAAATATGAAAAAAATCTTACGTGTTGATGGTGGTTTTTCGAAAGACCATTGTCCCGAGTAGGGTCAAGACTTGAAGAAGAGTAAAAACTATATTTTGCGTAGCCATTATACTAATGACTAGCTTCAAAGGCTCAAGGGTCCAGAGTGAGATGTGGATTAGTAGAAGGACCCGACCGTGGTTACCTAAAAGTGTTCACGGGAGCAGAGTATGTGGAAGATGATGCAAGTAGCAGTACTGACTCGACCATATAGAAGATGAGTTTTTAGGCTCTACTGATATATCATACGGCCTGACCCGATAAGGTCACTTTGAATGACCCTCGACCCGGTCTAAGTGTTGGATGAGGACCTTTGAGAAGTATTATCTTCCCGGTAGCCCGACCTGAGGAACGAAGATGATATCATAAACTAACCAGTATTAGAGTGTATGATGTATGCCCTACCTAGGGAGTAGCGCTTCTAGAAGGTTAATGATGAAATAAATAAAGTAACGGTTCACAATAATCGTAGGCCATGTAGACCTCCATAAGCCGGTGTAGTGGCAGAGCAGCGGTCGTCACATGCTGCTAGAGACCGCCATAGGTTGGTGCAATGGTAGGGAAATTAGCTTGTTTGATTGGTTAAAAAGAAGGTGGAAGCACTTGCTAAAGTTTGTACTGATGATTTAGTGACATGAGCTGACATCAAAGTTGGCAAAATAATAGATTTGATAACCTAAATAAAGAGATTGAAGTCACAATTTCAAGGGTTAGTAAAAGTTTACGTTTCAGAAGACTTGTAAAAATCAAGAGCTAAAGAGTATAGAAAGCTAGAGATACAAAGAGAAAGTGGGTCATTATCTGATCACTTGTGTGAGTTGTAATGGGCATGTCACAACTCAAGGTAAGAATGTATGTGTTGTAATTATTCCACATTGTTTATAGTTTGGGTCGGTCTTTACCCCGATGTGTATAAAATTATCCATCATTCTCTGTGGACGTAAGTTGAAGTTACTCTTCATCGAACCACATAAAATATAAGTGCAATTATTTGTCTGCCTATTAGATTTGTTTGGTTACGAAGGTTTATTTAAGGAGAAAATTCTCTACAATGTCATTCGAACTTAAAACAGCCGTCAACATCACGAATTTGAAATTTTATATGCACAATGATGGAAAATATTTAATTTGATTTTTTATAAGTTGAAACTGTTTGCACATTTTTTTGTCAAAAGAGCGTGTAAGGTTCAAACCTCCTGAGACACAGTCTCAATAAGGGGTGTTTGATTAAGTGAATAAGCCTCCAAGTGGCACAAACACACAAATTACAGTCCTAAGATTACAAAGCTACGAAATTAAAATAAAATGCTCGCTTTGAGTCTTTTTTTTTCGGGGGGTTCTTCTTCCCATGAGTGAGCTTTTTATAGTGGAACTCGTTAACTGCTCGGACGATTCCAATCCGCAAACTTCTCTGCAACTGCTGGATCATGCCTCCAACCGCCGAGTTATGTGTCATAACTGCCTGATCGTGGGGAACTGTCAAATTGTGCGCGATGAACTGCCAAGTCATGTGTGGTAGTGGTACTGTCTAACCGCTAAATTATGGGATCAACTGCAGCATGTATTAGTCGTCCTGACTCTTTTTGTCGTCCTAGTCGCTGCGTCGTCTGGCGATCGTTCTGATTGTTTCTCCCATCATCGCCCTGTTTGCAAATCGCCCTTCAGTGCCCGTTCGTCCTAATCATTCTTCACCCATTAACATGTCTTTTCATTAGCTCATATCTTCTAGGGCGATTTTCTTCGCCAGCAAATGTCCCCCAAATTCGCCTTGATTGATTTGGAATATGAACTCTAGGTAAATTTCAAAGCTTGGGTGAGATTGGTCGTGTACGGGTTTCGGCCTTCTGGCGTTTGCTCTATTTTGTCATTTGCGCGTACCAAGAGCCATCCTTTACTCATCTCTATGTGAATATGTGTGACTTTCCCAACACGTTTCTTCAGAAGATCATCATAGTGCTAATTAATGCGCCGTTTCTCGCGTCACTCCATCAAATCATGTCAAACGTCGCCCTTTTCCTTTCCCGCTCTTTTCTTTCCCTGAATTAGGCCGTGACATCTGTCCTAAAGCGAACTTTTACCTTTGCTATATAAGGGCTTGGCCTGTTATCGTCATCCCTTCACTTTCCACTCCTTAGCAAACTTTTCTTCTTTCGTGCCCTCGACCTCATGTGCTAATGGCATCTTCTTCCTCTGCTTCCAAAAAGGCCACCTCCACTTTCGGCGATTATCAAACGGCATTGGGTGTGTTGGTTTCTAAATTAGGTCCCAAGATCATAACAAGCATGAAAAACAAGTGTGAATACATCAAAGGAGATAGCGGAATACTCACATTGATCGGTTGAGACGATTTGATGAAGAACAAAATCATTTTCTCCCTTGGACAGTCACGCCCACTGCAGCAGTCCACTGCCTCAATTTTCAGATTTTGCTTCATTATTTTGAGCTTCGAACTTGCGTCAAACGATTCCCGGCTCGTGGGTGAGTTTCCCTATCACCTTCGTATGTCTTCTAAGTGTGCTAGCACCTCCGATTTTGCCACAAAATCAAGCTCTTCATGCCCTCTACTGCTCACGGTTTGGGCAGTGTTCACAGCCCCTTGGGTGTGAATATGGAAGAAGAAAATGAGAGAAGAGAGTTGGGAGGAAAGAGAGAAAAAAGTGTTAAGTTAAGTTTGGATTTTGGCTTTAAGTGTATCTTATACACTTTAATGATTTTCATTTGAATTTCACTTGAATTTGGCTTTCAAAAAGTCAAATAATAAAAGCCATCACTATTCACATCAAGTCACATCTATCAAGTGTCAAGTTACTTTATCAATCAAGTTGTCAAGTCACATCACTCAAAGTGACAAATGATTTGACGCTTGAAACGACTAGCGATTTGACGCTTGATGCAACTAATGATTTGATGCTTGATTTGACTTGCGTGCCGCACTCGAATTCGAAACGTGAATGCGCTCGCAAATAATCTCGGGCTCGGATTCGTTAATTCCAAATTAATGATTTTTTCGTTGCGTCGTAATTAAATGATTAAGCCTAGCGAATTCACTATTCACGTCGCTAACGAATTAATTCTAAATTAATTTGTTCGCCCGAATTAAAATCTAATTTCAATTCCTCGTCGAAATCTAATTTCGATTAATATATCAAATATATTAATTTACCTGATTAATTCCAAATTAATCGTTTTCTCTCTTTAGACGATATTTTATCCCAGATAAAATATCTCTGTAATTAATCCCAGATTAATTATCTCTCATCGAATTAATCCCAGATTAATTAAAGTGCGAGTCTACATCATTGGTGAATCATTGGGAAGCGACCCATGAGATCCCCGA
This sequence comes from Zanthoxylum bungeanum, assembly GCA_019454045.1. Lineage (NCBI taxonomy): Eukaryota > Viridiplantae > Streptophyta > Magnoliopsida > Sapindales > Rutaceae > Zanthoxylum > Zanthoxylum bungeanum. The sequence goes on along the minus strand of SKCR01006678.1, from coordinate 45,610 downwards.
ATATGTTGGCAGTAAATACGGTTATCGGACTATCCGAATACGTAAGTACCAAGTACTACGTTTTACCGATTTACAATACAAAGTTGGCTTCTAGCAAAGCGTCATGCCTACCCAATTCTCCGGAAATATCATTACAGGAATATATGATCTATATCAGGCGTAGTATACATAGTATATTGTACTTCGATCCAGTATCAGGTAGTCACGTGTTAGGCCTGGGGCTGGAATTGTGTCTGCCTCGTATGAAGCACATGTCGGATGTCTGGTAACTAATCTCTATAATCGGATATACATGACCTAGTCATAATATCCCGATGGCTGCGCAGCACTTAAGAGCACTAATACCGTATCCTACGTGACATCATCTCTACTATGATTGGAGTGATACTTTCGTCTTGACATCACACCCAATACTCTACGATTCTCAATATACCCAGCATTGGCGTACACAGAACCGGTTAAAGCCCTGGACGACCTCAACCAAAGTACATTGATTGTTGTAAGTATTAGCGGTGCAAGTCTCAGGTTAAGACCAAATACACCTACCCTGACGTCGGACTCCCATAGACATATAGTCATACTACCAATGGGATTCCGAGGGGGTCTATCCAGATCGAAGCTGTTTCCCGTACCATCGGTGAAACACAACCTCCTATCGCACTTGCATAAGTATCCAATACTTAAATATATGAGAACTATGTCGTTGTGCCCTCACAACGCGCACAAGTGCAATACTAGTCTTTTACGCATTACCGATGTCCTATCTCGATAATACTCTGACTAGAGACATTTAATGATTAATCTTTCGTGGACTGATACTGTCTCATATCATCTCAATCCAGGAACTAATCATATGGACCTCTCATCATTTATACATATAAGGTGATCTAATCACAAATGATAAGAGTGCAATTTCCTTGTCACATAGTTAATTTGTACAACAACACCATGATCTGTACAAATAGTGACACTATGGGTCATAATTGTCCAACAATCTCCCACTTGGCCTATAGCCAGTCACTCAAGTGTTTAACACCCGAACTATGTACGGTTCGCTCAAATTGCTGAGAAGAGGTTTTCGTCAGCGGATTTACATGATTATCATCTGACATGATTTATACGATCATCACATCGCCACGATGTATGATCCGAACGAATAAGATGAATATCGAAATATATATCTGGATCGTTGATGAGACCATTAATTCTTTAGCCTGTGCTGACGCTTAGCTCAGCCGCTAACAGAATTATATCTAATCTAATTATATTTATTATCGACCCAAATAGATTCTATTGCTGCCTCAGCTGCAGCAATAATCCGCATTTGTTGTTTATTCGGCAACAATATCTTGCTTGGAAGATTTCCAGCTCACTGTTCCATTATTCAAACTTTATAGTACCGTTGTATTTATCAGTTTGGAAACTTGCAGCAGTGATCCCAGTCACTTCAAGTTTTCTTTCTCCATTCTTTAAGACAATATCCTTAGTTCTCTAAGATACTAAGTATGTTCTTAATATCAATCCAGTGACTATCACATGGATTGGCCTGATTGTGACTCCATATGCTCAAAGCTTATGAGACACCAAGTCGCGTACATTTTTCAATGTACAATTTCTCAAAGAGTGTTAACAACTTTAAATCTATCCCAGTAGATCTTTATTCCTAGAATAAAGGTTGTTACTCCCAAGAATTATACGGAGAATTTCTATGAAAGCCAAGCTTTCACCGATTGTTTTTATGAGAATATCATTTCCAAGAAATGACATATCATCATTATTATTACAGGACATTCACTGTCAGTGCGCTCCCACTAACCCTCTTATATACACAATAATTATTTTCGTTTTGAATTAAATCATACACCATTATGATTACATCAAAACGTTAGTTCCAAGAACCTAATGCTTGCTTCAATCCAAACATGGATCGAATAACCTGCAAACCTTGTTTGCTGGTTTTAGTACGACAAAATCGTCAGGATGTTATAACATCCTCCAAAAGATTTCCGTGACACATTTCATAAATGAAATGTACAACTTTAGCAAGCATTATCCAAATGGATTTTCCATGGCAACAGGTAAAATGTTGAACCGTAATCAACACAATGTTGATAACGATACCTTTCCGCTACAAGCCTAGCTTTGTACGTTGGTATGTTGCCTTTCATGTATGTCTTCCCTGAAGACTTTTACAGTACCAATAGGCACAATGCCTTACGGTACATCAACTAGTATCTAAACTTAGTTGTTATACATGGAATCCATTTCGGACTCATGGCACTTTGCCATAAAAAGGGAGTCGATACCTTGTATCACTTCCTAAAACTTAGTCGGTTTGTCTTCCTTAATAAGATTGACATCTTTATGAGGTGACATTAGAAACCCATACCCCAGGTTATTTTCTGATTCTCTTTGATCTACGTGGTACTTGTGTATTCGAAGATTACCGGTATAGTTTCATCCTTGATGAACTATTGTGTTCCATTAAGGACTCCGTGCCTTGAAAAGTATCACTCCGATTTTCATCGAGTTTTACTGTCCTCCCACTTACCACTGCATATCTGTATTTCTCTAAGGAAGACCTCATAGTGAGCAACAATTCAAATTGTTCTCTTGTGAGATGTATAAGTACTATACTTATGGTTTCCCCTAGGATAACCTATAATTTGGCATTTATCCAATTTGAGTTCTGGTTTGGTATCATCCAAACGTATGCTTTGCATTCCCAAATCTTCAGGAGTGTGAAACCCTGTTTCTTTCCCGTTCATATCCAATATGAATTCCGTCAAACAGATTTTCATGGAACCTTATTGTGGGAACACAGGAACTGGGCGTCGCATGCTGTCTCGGGCTTGCGGCCCGGTCGGGAGTACGGAGTAGCCCGCGGGGGACTAAACCGGAGAGTAATGGAGTCGCCACCCGGTGTGAACCGGGAAAATGAGATTTAAGGCCGCACCCACCCCTCGCAAGGGAAGACCTCAAACCGTTGGGTTCGGAATGGTCCCTTACTTATGTCACTTGTAATGAAAGGATTTACGTAATAATTTAATCAGGCCTAAGTAACACTTATTTCCAAGAGTATCATGCTTCTAAATCCACATGCATGAAACTAATCATCACAACATACAACATCACATGGCAATCTCATGAACATATTCCAATCATATGATATGGAAAACTAAGAACAACCTAATCATTCTTGGGTACTATCTCATGAATACATCGAATGGATAAATGCAAATAATATGATTGACTACATAATGCAAAAGAGATCACCCAAGAGGCAATTATGCATGAAATATAATGAGACAGACTCAGTTCAGTGTGTGCGCGTTTGTGTAGCGTTGGTAAACGCGTTCGAACGGTAAACAGAAGGTTCGCGTTCGTGTAGCGTTTGATAACGAGTTCGAACGGGACCAGACCTGATGATACAAATTGCATGTGCGTTCGAGTAGCGTTTGATAACGCGTTCGAACGGTAAACAGAAGGTTCGCGTTCGAGTTGCGTTCGATGACGCGTTCGAACGGGAACTGGCAGATTGCATACATTCATATGGTTTTAGATACCGCATTCAAACAGGATCACAATAACGACATATCTAATCACATGGATATCTAAATTATACATAAAGATTAACATACTAAGGACTAAATCATGCTTAAGAATAAATAACGCACTAGGCCTAATCAGGCTAAATAAATAAATAACGTACTAACTACATCATGCTCAAATACAAGTTTGGACGAAACGGGATATACGCATCTCTCAAGTGGTACGTGGAGTTGTATCCCGAGTGTAGATCGTACTACAGTCCATTCGGATTCGGCTACGGAATTTACGTCCGGATTTCCATCCGATATACCACAAAAGAGAACATGCATTCCGTTTATCCGGAATTCACATCATGCCTCAACAAAACGACTCTCATGCGAATAGAATTCAATAAAAAAACGAATATAAACTAATGAGAAAAGTACCCTCAGGTCTAACCTTTTAAATCACCTCTCGGATGTACGGTACACGATCGTCGGAAGGGCGGATGCTCCGCAACTCTTCCGGTTCACTGGTTCACTGTTCTCGCTCGTTGTCTTACTGTTTTGAGTGGTCGTTCTCCATCTTTTGCTGCTGCTTTTGACTCCGATTCGTTGCTGTTGCTACTGTTTTGCTGCTGTATTTTAGTTACTATTTTTGGGATGTTTTTGCTACTGTTTTGGGCGTGATTTACGGTGGTGTTACGGTGTGGTTTGGGGGCTATTTTATTTGTGTTTTAGGACTGCTGTATGAGATATTTTGGTGTGAATTAGGGCTGTGAAAGGGGCAGTGCAGTGGGTTAAAGATGCGGCAATTGGAGGCTATGTGATGGCTTTAGGCGTGAAGGTGATAGATGGTGATGGAGGAAGGCTTGAGGTTCACGGCAATGAGGGAGTTTTGGAGGTCTCTATGTGTGTTGTGATTTTCGTGTGAGTTGTGTATCTTATGTGTATGAGCTAGGGGAGGCTTTTCTTGTATGAATGAGGTAGGAGAGGTTTTTATTGTATGAATGAGCTAGGAGAGGCTTTTCTTGTATGAATGAGCTAGGGGGATGCATGTCTTGGTTAGAGGTTGTTTATATAGAGAAGGGTTAAGGCTTCACCTTGTCTCACAAGGAAGGGATTTGACATTAATAGCAAGGATTTGATTTGGTATTGAGCAAGGAAAGTCAAAAATTGAGGGGGGACAAATCTTGGCTAGATTAGGAATACAAAATATTTAATTTGTTATGATTGATTTTAATTAGGCATGACATCTTTTTAATTTAGTATGTGATTTGTTTGGTTATGAAGGAATCTTGTGTAATTGGTGGGTGAATATCTTAATTAAGGAATTAAAATATTTGATTGATTTTAATGTTTATTTTAGTTTGGTATGTGATTTTTAGATTTGTTTTTATTTCACCATGTGTTAAATATGTGTTTTAAGTGGGCTTGGGCGTGTGGGCCAAGGTTTGGGCGAATTGGGCTTAATGTGAGGCTAGCAGCAAAACCAGAATTACCGACACCGTTCGAACGCTTCCTCGAACGCGGCACGAGCGCCCGCAATCTGTTTGGCGTTCGAACGTATACACGAACGCATCACGAACGAAAATAGTGAACCTTGTTTATTCTGAATTCCCCCTTCCGATGTCCGCTTCCCATGACCTCCGTGACTTAAAAGGTAGTGTCTCTAAATGAGACTCATCATAGGGACTTATGTGCAAAAATGCAGTGCCTACACTTATTCTAAATAAGTTTTGCACTTTTAATGCATATCCGTTGAAGGAAAATGGTAGCTCAGAAATACTCATGATAAACCTTATCATGTCCAACAAAATCTGGTTTCTCCGTTCGGACACACCGTCAATTGACGTGTTCCGGGAGGAGTCCTCATTTGAAAGAATACTATACTCTTTCAAGTATTTGTTAAACTTATTGCTTAAGTGTTTTCAATTACGGTCTTACCGTGACGGTTTAATACTTTAGCCGATCTGTTTGTCTATTTCGTGTCGAAACTTTAAAAGTTTCCGATTTGTGTTTTTCAAAAGAAACACATAACCATAACGTGATGCCATATCCGTTAAGGTCACGAAACCTTCATATCCACATATAGCCTAGCTAGATATGAGCCCACTTACTTCACTATGAATAAGGCTAACAGATCGGTGGCACTTTCACTATTACCAAGTAAATATTGTTTTAGGTACTTTACGTACTAAACTAGATTCGTAGACTTTATTTGATTAGTCAAATTAGTCCTAGTACCCACTCTTCAAAAGTGTGGATATACGAGTCTTGTTTAATTGTGTCCCAGACAACAATGCCACAAACAAGTTTATTCTGATCAAATCAGTATGAGCTATTAGTTTGTCATATCATATGTTCGAGATTTTATTTATATTCAAAATATAAATACTGTTATTCACATCTAATGTGTTTATCTCAATGTCATCTTTATATAATGAAACACTTTAGTGTTCTAAAATATAAAGGTTTATCCGCAACAGATTAAACACTGATATAGAGATAATGTTCCTAGTCAAACTAGTTACATTATAACAGTTTCCTAATATAGGTACACACCCGAAGGGTAGTTCCTAAACTTATGTATCTACGGTCGAAACAGCGACTTTCGTCCCGTTTCCGATTCGCAGATGAATCTGAGCTTGAAGTCAATATCATATTCACAGCAGATTCTGAACATCAATACATATATTTTATGTACCACACTAAATATTTAAAATCCAATTTCAATACTAGTAGTGAACATAATTTTGACAAACATATTTAAAGTCAGAGCCTTGCCATTTCTTTAATTCCTTCATGTCTGCCATGTCCAAACGGTAGTCACTTTGGGATATGTCTTTTATCTTCCCAGAAGATTATAATGATTTTGCCTTTACCATTTTCAACATTTCAAAAGCCTTTGGCCAAGCCTTGGGTTTCTAAAATATCGAAGTAAGGCGCGCCTTGCGCTACTTGCCTAATTGCAAAGTTTGACTTTATCTCCTCGAGAATAGTCATTAATTCTCCAAGAATTATTAATTGCAATTTTAATACTTCTTAAATCTAAAAATAGATTTATGACAAGTATATCGGATTAAGCACTAAAGTCATCATCACATAAATCTTCCAAAGATTATGCTATACTATTTGCTTAATTCTGGGCTTAGGCATAATAGGTTATTTTATCAAATAAAGTAACTTATTATTTATATCCAGGATCATCCTGAAATTTAATTCCCAATTTGAAAATTAAACCATTTAAAATATTTTAATCCAAGATTATATTTTAAATGTCCAACTTTCAATATTTCTTGATTTTAATAGTCCAACTATTTAATCAATTATTTCAGGTACTATTTATTATGATGATTACAATAATCAAATTATTTAATCAACTATAATATTAATTTAATTATATTGATTATTATAATCCAATTATAAAATCAACTATTTATTGAATTTGTTTGAATATAGTCCAACTATATTAATTAAAACAACATTAAATATTAGTCCAACTAATACTTTTAATTATTTGACGAGTGATATTTGTTTGAGCGCGTATGGCGAGTAATTGAACGAATATTGCAAATTCAATTCTTGCCTCCCACTATTTTTCGGCGAGCCTCTAACCCTCTGTCGAGTACTCGGGAAACCGTGTTTCCTAGTGGGATAGGATCCCGTTAAATATCACACAATCTTGACTTTGGCCAATAAATTGTATGATAATTAATTAGGTAGATCTTTAAGATCAATTGGATCTAATCCAATTCCTAGATCCAGTAGGTAGACATCCAAGTCTGAAACATATATCCTATATATGCCTACATATACAATATGTACCCTAACCTTTTTCCTCTGAATCAACTAAGTCTTAGCTTTGGCACAACAAACCTAGTGATCCCAGTCAAGCGCGACCCATTGACCATGGAAAGCTTCGTAATCAATGTCGAGTGACAAGAAGTGGTCTTGACTTTGGCCAACAAACCACAACTTGGACAAGACACCGATATGGAACAAAACTCTCGTGATTCAAACACATCTTTGACGGACAAAGGGCTTGACTTTGGCCAACAACCCAATGACAGTCTCGGATCTTGAGTAAGAATCACTCAATAGAAGGAAAAACGCTTGATATTTATTGAGGGTTTTTCGCATGCAAATTGGCTACCAATTTATTATATTTGTTAAGGTCTCATCATCATACACCCTTAAACATGCATTCTAAACACATAATAAAGCGCATATGAGATAAATAATAATGATATGCGGATGGATACTTAACATATTGATCCTAGATCAAATCACTCACTTTATCTCTCAAACTAGCACTTGTATTACTTCTACCCGTTACACTATACTTCTAAAGAAACCTCATTTACATTGAGGGGAATATGTGAGAAGAGAATAAAAAGAGTATAGAGGTGATAAGGCTGGACACGCAGGTCCAATTTAATAAATCAAATTTATTACAACAATTTCCAAAATTGCCCAACCCGACTAATATCCATCTGATATACATTATTCATTCATCACAATCATGTATTCACACAAGCATGTTATCAATCAATCTAATCAAATTAATTAATCTGATAATTAGTGATCATCCGATGTTCAAACAACGATTTGATTTTGCGCGAGTCAAACTCGTTTTGCGAATAAGTACTCAAAGTACGAATTCTCGAATTAAATTAAACTACAAGATTAAATCCAATTAATATGTATTTAATACTAATTCACTATTTAATTCCAAATTAAATATTACACTTTATTTATAAACCTTTTACGACTTAAATTCCAAATTTAATCGCTACGGGTCTCAAAGCCCGATTAACATCCAACGTCAATTTGATTCAAGTCCAATGGGCTTTCAATTAATTTCTTTAAGGCATGGGCTTCGGCAACCAAAGCCCAATCAAAGAGTTACCCCATAAGCCCAAAAATCAATTTCGGCCCATTAGGCCCAATTAAACTTTAAATGTTCATTAAGTCGCATTTGGGCTTTATGGAAGCGATTTTGGGCCCAATTGGATCCAATCCAATTTGCCTAAACCCAACTTTGTACAACAAAGCCCAATAAGCCCATTTACAACTTTAATAGCCCAAATCCAATTTTAAGGCCCAAATAATTAAATTACCAAATTCCAAATTCCAATTTAATTACATAAAGTGTTCAACATAATTAATTGCCCAATTAACATTTCTAAAACATCAATTAGCCTAATTAATCAAGCTTATCATCATCATCACATGTCCAACACATTTTGACAAATCAAACCCATACACATGCTTAAAGTGTCTCGGCCAAGATGGTGATTTTTATCCGATTCGAATTCAATCCAATTAATTTCACAATCGATATTAAATCCTCATCCCGAATTGTTTCTAACTCATCCAATGAACCAAAAACAAAAATTCCAAGACATTAGGGCATTACTACATTCGGCCAAGCATAAGGTATTTGGGGATTTTTGTTCAATTCAAAATTCAATCCAATTAATTTCAAATTAACATTATCAAACTTCATTCCAACTCATCCAATGAATCAAAATGAAAAAATCCAAGATTATCCAAAAACCCTAAACTTCCGGCCAAGGTGAAATTTTGGGGAAACTTTGATCCAATCACAATTTCATGAAATTGATCCAATCAAACTTCAATTAAACATAATTGAAACATGCTCAATCAAACAATTTAACCAAATCATGCTCAAAATCAATTTACCCAATTTTAAGCCCTAAAAATTTCATGCTTGAACCTAGGCTCTTGATGCCATTGTTGGTTTCTAAATTAGGTCCCAAGATCATAACAAGCATGAAAAACAAGTGTGAATACATCAAAGGAGATAGCGAAATACTCACATCGATCGGTTGAGACGATTTGATGAAGAACAAAATCATTTTCTCCCTTGGACAGTCACGCCCACTGCAGCAGTCCACTGCCTCAATTTTCAGATTTTGCTTTATTATTTTGAGCTTCGAACTTGCGTCAAATGGTTCCCGGCTCATGGGTGGGTTTCCCTATCACCTTCATATGTCTTCTAAGTGTGCTAGCACCTCCGATTTTGCCACAAAATCAAGCTCTTCATGCCCTCTACTGTTCACGGTTTGGGCAGTGTTCACAGCCCCTTGGGCGTGAATATGGGAGAAGAAAATGAGAGAAGAGAATTGGGAGGAAAGAGAGAAAAAAGTGTTAAGTTAAGTTTGGATTTTGGCTTTAAGTGTATCTTATACACTTTAATGAATTTCATTTGAATTTCATTTGAATTTGGCTTTCAAAAAGTCAAATAATAAAAGGCATCACTATTCACATCAAGTCACATCTATCAAGTGTCAAGTTACTTTATCAATCAAGTTGTCAAGTCACATCACTCAAAGTGACAAGTGATTTGATGCTTGAAACGACTAGCGATTTGACGCTTGATGCAACTAATGATTTGATGCTTGATTTGACTTGCGTGCCGCACTCAAATTCGAAACGCGAATGCGCTCGCAAATAATCTCGGGCTCAGATTCATTAATTCCAAATTAATGATTTTTTCGTTGCGTCGTAATTAAATGATTACGCCTAGCGAATTCACTATTCACGTCGCTAACGAATTAATTCTAAATTAATTCGTTCGCCCGAATTAAAATCCAATTTCAATTCCGCGTCGAAATCCAATTTCGATTAATATATCGAATATATTAATTTACCCGATTAATTCCAAATTAATCGTTTTATCTCTTTAGACGATATTTTATCACAGATAAAATATCTCCGTAATTAATCCCAGATTAATTTTATCTCTCATCGAATTAATCCCAGATTAATTAAAGTGCGAGTCATACATTATTGGTGAATCATTGGGAAGCGACCAATGAAATCCCCAGATATGTTGGCAGTAAATACGGTTATCGGACTATTCGAATACGTAAGTACCAAGTACTACGTTTTACCGATTTACAAAACAAGGTTGGCTTCTAGCAAAGCGTCATGCCTACCCAATTCTCCGGAAATATCCTTACAGGAATATATGATCTATATCAGGCGTAGTATACATAGTATATTGTACTTCGATCCAGTATCAGATAGTCACGTGCTAGGCCTGAGTCTGGAATTGTGTCTGCCCCGTACGAAACACATGTCGGATGTTTGGTAACTAGTCTCTATAATCGGATATACATGACCTAGTCATAATATCCCGATGGCTGCACAGCACTTAAGAGCACTAATACCGTATCCTACGTGACATCATCTCTACTATGATTGGAGTGATACTTCCGTCTTGACATCACACCTAATACTCTAAGATTCTCAATATACCCAGCATTGGCATACACATAACCGGTTAAAGCCCTGGACGACCTCAACCAAAGTACATTGATTGTCGTAAGTATTAGCGGTGCAAGTCTCAGGTTAAGACCAAATACACCTACCCAGACGTCGGACTCCCATAGACATATAGTCATACTTCCAATGGGATTTCGAGGGGGTCTATCCAGAGCGAAGCTGTTTCCCGTACCATCGGTGAAACACAACCTCCTATCGCACTTGCATAAGTATCCAATACTTAAATATATGAGAACTATGTCGTTATGCCCTCACAACGCGCACAAGTGCAATACTAGTCTTTTACGCATTACCGATGTCCTATCTCGATAATACTCTGACTAAAGACATTTAATGATTAATCTTTCGTGGACTGATACTGTCTCATATCATCTCAATCCAGGAACTAATCATATGGACCTCTCATCATTTATACATCTAAGGTGATCTAATCACAAATGATAAGAGTGCAATTTCCTTGTCACATAGTTAATTTGTACAACAACACCATGATCTGTATAAATAGTGACACTATGGGTCATAATTGTCCAACAATCTCCCACTTGGCCTATAGCCAGTCACTCAAGTGTTTAACACCCGAACTACGTACGGTTCGCTCAAATTGCTGAGAAGAGGTTTTCGTCAGCGGATTTACATGATTATCATCTGACGTGATTTATACGATCATCACATCGCTGAGAAGAGGTTTTCTTTTGATCGGAATTTGTTCCCCGTCTCACTGCTATTCTGGTCTTCCGACTACAACGTCTTCCTCTTCCTTTCTGGCCCTTTCACCATTACTCTTCGCGATATCAGTGCGTTGATCAGGTTGGCCCCGTTGCGCGCGACCATTTCGGCCTGTACTTCCTTTCGCTTCCCCCCTCCTTCAATGGATTTTTCGTCTTTCACATCCTATTCGGCATGTATTCGTGCGTTCTCTGAATCGGCCGGCCCAGTCTCAGTGTTAAAGCGTACAACTTTCATTCATTACTGGCTTTGCAAATATATTATTTGCGCGTCTAGTTAGAAGTCTGTGGCGGGCTATCTCCCTATATCGTCAGATCTTGCCAACAGTCGTCGTTTGGACTTGACTTCCTTTCTGTTGGCTTCCATTTACCGGAGGTTGGCTGTTCTCCAAAAACAGCTTCGGTCTGGGGTTTCGCCGATAGCTTATGGCCCCCTTTGACTCGTCCAGATTTGGCTTAGGGCCTACTTTCCCATTTTCGGCTCAATCGATTCGACTCATTCATATCCATGTGCTGGTCTTTTGTTCGCCCAATTCGGGCTAACCTCCATTCTTTCTCACACCATTTTTGACTACTTTTACACGCTCTCTCGGGTCTCTTCTTTCTTCTCTTTCTCCTTGGGCGACATCCCTTCTTTTGTCCATGCACTTCCTGAATCGGAGGACGATGAGTCAGCCCATCGCATATGGCGTAAGTTTTTATGCAGCCGCGATCTGATTCATGACATCCTGACCGGGGCCAATGGTAAGACCGGGGTGGAGGTTTATTCTCCTAACTTCACTGCCCGCCAATTTGGTCTCGTCCAAGGGTGGCCCCTCCCATTATTTTCGCTTTCTGATATTGAACGATGCCTGTCTTTATTGTCCTCTTTTTCATGCGTCTCATTTTCCTTTTGCACATCGGTTCATCCTCTTTTTGGCCGTTTTTGGCTGTCAGGTCGAGAAATGTTGTTTTCGTTGCCCGCATCCTTGGTTTTTTCGAGCATCCCCTTGAAGTCTTTGGCAATGGCCGGGCCCAAGAAGCCTTCTGAAAGAGTCGGGCCGAAGAAGACAGACTCCAAACAAGTTAAACGAAGGCAGCCTTCTCCCGCCCACAGCTCGGATTCAGACGAGCCTTTGATACATCGTCGGGCGAAGGTATGCTTTAACTCTTCTCCTACTCTCATACATTGGGCTATGGTAAAATTTGGGATTTTTATAAGTTGATTTTGTGTCCCGTGCAGGTGCTTAAGACGGAACCATCTTCTGCCATGCCCAAAATGACTCCAGATCCGGGGCCCGAAGCTCCCATGGTTGAAGGTCCGCTGGGGGAAGCTGAATCTACCGCAGTCCCGGTCGTTCAACTTCCATCATATGAGGACGAAACGACCGAGTATCCAATCATCGAACAACCGCCAGACGATGGAGAAATAACTGCTGCCAACCCTTTGACCAGAGCCGACCCTCAAGGTATGGAGTCAAGTATATAATTGGACCATTCACGCCCGTTTGTTGAGGAAATCTCAATGGACCATATTTTATTTGAATGCTTCCATTGGACGATCCTATCCCAACTATGCAGGACCCTGATGACGAGCCTATTCGGCCCGAGAATGAACCTATTTGGTCGGATGACGGGCCTCTTTGGCGTCATCTCAAACGGATTTATCCCTTGGTATATAGATTAACTACTGCAGGGTTTATGGGGTGTTATAGGGATGTGGACGATCTCTTTAGTTCGACCGAGTTGGAATTACTGGAAGAGGCTCAGTCTATGTATAAAGACGATGCAATTCATCGTATTTACGAAGAGATGAAAGTTATTTATGTTTTTGACTCTTATGATTCTTCTACAGAGGCTCAGTCAGTAGCCATGCCACAACAATCACCGCCTTCACGGACAGCGTCTCTGGTCCCTCCAATGTAGACTTCGATTCCTGAGCGGCCGTCGTCTTCGGCTCATTCGCCCTCTCCTCTTCGGGCGACATCTCCTGTTTCTTTGGTGCATGAACTTTCTGCTTGTGATCGGCCGTTGTCCTCGGTTTCTTCGTCTATACCTCTTATGTCGGCCTCTTCTGATCCGTTAATTCAACAATCAGCTGCTCCTGAACGGCTGTCATCTTCGGCCTCTCTCTCCACTCCTCTTCGGGCGCCATCTCCTGCTCTCCCGACCCAATCTTCTAGGGGAGAAAATGCATTGCCACTTGAAGTTCCCATGATAACTGCCGCTGAGCCGTCCAGTTCTGCTCATAGGCCCGAAGCTGTAAGTGGTTTTTCCTCATCCTTTCTCTTTCTTCATCTTTTCTGATTAACTAACTTTGTCTTTTCTGTAAACAGACGTCAGATCAATTTTTGCAATCGGTCCAGGATATTTTGAACGACCTTGACCGGCTAGCCTTGTTTCGTCCTTGCCTCCCTCATCTCCAGCAAATGCTACAACAGTCTTGGAGGCAATTTCAGGAGGTTATCGGCCAATATGCCTCCTTCATGACAATAGAGATTGGTCAAGCTGCCCTGCCAGAGAATATGCTTAAATTGGAAAGAACTTCCTCCGAGCTAAACCGACTGATGGGTCTTCATGTCTTGCCAATTTCAGCGGAATGCCGTCTCTCTCTCTAAGATTTACAAAGCAAGGTCCCGGCCCTTATTCTTCGTTATCGGGTCGTACACAGTCAAAAGGCCGGGCTTCGTGCCTATATAACCAAGAAGGACAGGCTTCGAGATACCATTGATAATCTTCGACAAACTATAAGGGAAGCCACATACGAAATGGTTATTGAGGAGTCATTGCTGCTGGATTTAGAACGACAATTACAAGAGATCCAGCGCCTTATAGAGGGAAGTTGTATGAGGAGGGATGCCAAAAAAAAAGGGATTGCCTCTCAGGTAGCTGAGGCCACTGCTATAATGGCGGAGTTCAGAGATTTGGCCCAAGTTGATTTTGAGCGGGGCTTGGCCGATCTAGTGAGGGCTGACGCGAAGATGCAGAAATAATGGCATAACCTGAGGGAGAAGTTCTCGCTCCTGAGGGATTCGTCTGACGAGCTTCAGCGGTCTTCGACCAGCCAATAATTATGTGTACTGTTAAGACGTTACGCTCGTCCTTTTGTATGTATCTTTGAAACATTAATGAAATCATGACATTTACTTATACCTATTTATTTTGTTTCGTCCTTATTGCTACGCGGAAGACATTAGGTTCTCGTGTTCCATAATGAAGGCACATACTTTTTCAAATACTTGTCGTTTATCGTTCTGACATGCATTTTTCCATTCAAATTTTTCAAATGGTAGGCCTCGTTTGGCAACACGTTTTATACCTCAAACTGGTCTTCCCAATTAGGCGACCACTTTCCATATGCTGGATCTTTGGCACTAAGTGGCAATATAGTTTTCCATACTAATTCGCCTTTTCTGAACGATTTGGCCATGACTTTCTGATTATATCCCTTGGCCATTTTTGTCTTTTGTGCTTCCAATCGATTTATGACACCGCATTTGACATCGTCCAATTCTAACAAATTTTGGATCATTGCTTCGCTTTAATCTTCCATTGTCAATTCTTTTTACAATACCACCCTAGTGGATTTAATATTGACTTCAACTGGTAATACAGCCTCTTGACCATAAACTAATTGAAATGACGTGACCGAGGTACTCGTTCGAGGTGGCGTCCTATAGGCCCATAGAGCCTGACTTAAACATTCGTCCCATTGCCTGGCACAGTCCGTTACCATTTTTCGGATCAACCCTTTGAGGGTTTTGTTGGACGATTTTGTCTGACCATTTGACTGGGGGTAATATGGGGTAGTGTTTACTAGTTGGACCCCGTATTCGGTCAGGAAGCTCTTAATATTTTCGCCATTCAATGAAGTATCATGATCCACCATTAATGTCCAAGGGATACCGAATCAGTGGATAATGTGCTCTTTTATGAACTTGATAATTTTCTATTGAGAAATCTCTACTACCGGAATTGCTTCCACCCATTTGGTGAAGAAGTCTGTAGCGAAAATGATGAATGTATGTCTCTTGCTAGATGCAGGATAGATTTTCCCTATCAAATCTATCGCCCATCCCATGAACGGCCACGGCTTAATAACATGGACCATTTCGGTTGATGGTGCCCTTTGAATGGGCCCGTGCTTCTGAAAAGCAATGTATCCCTTAGCATACAATACGCACGATTCTTCCATTTTCGGCCAATAATATCCGCTCCTTATGATCAACCACCTCATCTTTATTCCGGCCTGGTGAGCCTCATAAAAACCTTCGTGTATTTCAGCCATAATAATTATGAATTACGATGGCCCTACGCATTTCAACAACAGACCGTCTTGGCATTTTTTGTATAACACATCTCCCGATACCACGTAGTTCAATGCTTTTAGTTTCAGCCTCCGGGCTTTCCCTTCCTTTGGTTGTCTTAGAAATTCTTTGATCTATCTTCTCCAATCGTCCTCATCTTGGACCTCCGTGGCCATGACGTCCATCACACCCCTTCACCTCACCAGGGCCGGTTTGACCTCATCCCTTCTATATACGCCATCTATGCTGGCCTGTTTATATCCTGAGACTGCTTGGGCCAAGTCATTGGCCACTTCGTTCTTCGCCCTTGGGACGTGTTCCAGCTCTACAAAGTCAAATTGATCTAGCAGCTCTTTGTCTATATCTGATAGTGCCATGACTGATGGACTCTGGCACTTAAAGGCTCCCGTCACCTGTTAGATTACTTGTTGCAAATATCCTCTAATGGACACATGGTTTATTCCCATATTAATGAGTATTTCCAACCCAAATATTAAGGCTTTGTATTCGGCCTGGTTGTTGGTACAATATTCGTCCAACTTGATTATGAAGCGGAATGGTTGTCCCAACGGACTGACCAAGACTATTCCCATCCCTGCTCCTTTTGACGTGCTAGATCTATCGAAATACATCGTCCACGGTTTTAAATTGCATTCGTCTAGTTCCATTTCCATTTCTTTAATGGTACTTAACATTGGTGATCAACTAAGAAATCTGCCAGTGCTTGATTTTTTACGGCATTTTGGGGTTCATGTCGTATATCGAATTCCAATAATGATAAAGACCAGAACCCAACTCTTTGATGCAAAATAGGACGAGAAAACATGTACTTATTATATTAATTTTCGTAATTAAGTACACAGTAGTCGGCCTAAGGTAGGCACGTAGTTTAATACATGTGAAATACAAAGCCAAACACAACTTCTCCATTGGAGAATAATTACATTCATATTTCAGCAATTGTCTACTGATATAATAGATGACTCTTTTGACATTCATGTTGTTGTCTTGTGCGATCATCCCAGCTATGGATTGCTCTTCAGCGGATATGTACAGCTTCATTGGTCATCCTGGCAAAGAGGGTACCATCACCGGCGGTTGTGATAAATAATTCTTCAGGCTCTCGAATGCCTTTTGATGTTCTTCGGTCCAGACGAACTCGTCCTTATCCTTTAGCCTCAACAGAGACGAGAACACTTTATTTTTTCTTGCACAGTTATAGATAAATATTCTTAAGAAATTAACTTGCCCTAGAAATCTTTGCAACTCTTTTTTTTTTTTGGGTGGCTTGGCTTCAGTAATCACCCGAGATTTATTGGTGTCAATCTCAATTCCCCGCTGGTGGACTAGAAAGCCCAGGAAATTTCCTGCATAAACCCCGAAATCACATTTGGTAGGGTTTAACTTTAATTTGAATTTCCTCATTCGTTCAAAAGCCATCGCCAAGTGGCTAAAATATTCGTCCATGGTCATAGACTTAGCCATTATATCGTCTATATAAACTTCTACAAATTTGATGATCATGTCATGGAAAATTAGATTCATAGCCCGCTGGTAAGTAGCCCCAGCGTTTTTTAGGCCGAATGACATCACCACCCACTCATAAGATCCTAAAGACCCCGGGCACCTAAAAGCCGTTTTATGTATATCATTTTTGGCGATGTAGATTTGGTTATATCCTGCTGTGGAGTCTATTAAGGAATCTACCGTAGGCATGAGGTATTGATCTTTTGGTGTTGCCAAGTTTAAATTCCTAAAGTCTATACATATTCTTAGCTTTCCATTCTTTTTCATGACATGGACGATATTTGACAACCATTCTACATATCTTGTCGTTCCAATGAATTTTGCCTTCAAAAGGCGCCCGACCTCTTTCTTAATGTTAGGCATGACATTGGATGCAAACATTCGGGGAGGTTGTTTATACGACCTGTGGTTTGACATAATTGGCAACCTATGTTCCACTAGCGTCCTATCTAAACCATGCATTTCGTCATAGTCCCAAGCAAAATAATCTTTATATTTTTGTAAAAGATTGATCAGTTTTTCGCGTACCTGGGCCTCTAATTCCTTGCTGATATAAGTGACACGTCTGTTGTCCTCACTTCCCAGGTTTACCTCGTCCGGCACGTCTTGTACCCTTGTAATGCTTGCTTTATGCCGCCCATTCAGACCGTACTCTTCTTCTTCCTTTGGTTGTTCACTCTTGTGACTTCTTTCCATCAAATAATCTACTCTGCATGCCTCTCTTATTTTGTCTTCTTTCTGATGTGCTAATAATTTATCCCTCAAGGCCGAAATTACGGCTTGAGCTTCGACTACATTTTTTTGTTCCGCTATATAGGCCATTAAGCTGGCCCTGGTGGCCGCGTACACAGCTTGTTCCTTACTCTGTTTGTTATTATTCATTTAAGTTGTTGTGCGTCGGTTCCCTGAAAGCCACTATAGTTGGCCTTGTTTGTGCGAACAAGTCATTTAGCAGACTTGCGGGGTATGGCTCGTCGTTTTGGGCCATAATGGCCGAATTTCCTCCTTAATTCAGTACCCTGGTCGGCCCGTAATTTCCTTCGTACATGAAGTATTCGGCCGAATTTGTTTCTGCGGCGAAGGGCTTGTTATCGACATGTACTATTTCCACTTCATCTCGCTGGTTCCAGAAAACTAGGTATTGATGAAGGGATGAATGAATGCATCGGCTGCTGTGGATCTAATCTCGTCCCAATAGCATGTTGTATGTGGTTGGTCTATAACGAAGAACACTACCGTCTTTGTAGTACTTCCTACCTGTAAGTCTAGTGGGACGACCCATTTGGCCGTCGTTGCTCCTCCATTGAAACTTGTGAGCACCACCTCCGTAGGGATAAAATTATCTTCTGACTTTGCTAATCGCCCCAGCATCCTAACCAGGATTGCGTTAATGACTGCTCAATTATCAATCAACACTTTGGTGATGGGTATCCCGTTGGCCTTTGTTTTCACATACAACGGCCGCATGTGCTTTGTCTTTTGTGGTGGTAGTTTTGGAAATGTCACCTTCCCTGATAGTCATACTTCCATTGTTTGTTCATCGTCGGCATTTGCCTGAGGTGGCTCTTCTTCCATGTCCCATCCAGAAGGTGGTAATGTGACCGGCGCATCGCGAGAGACATTATTGATGACCAGTCTTCGCTTTTCCGCCCTAGTAACGACTATTTTGGGCGTTCCGTATAGGACGAGGTATGGGGATCACCCCAAGTCCTTTCCTAATGTCCCAACTGCAGGATTTCCGGCCTCATACAATTCTTTGAGAAGCCGATTCTGTGATATTCCCCTTCTTCGTGCTTCGGCCCTGATGTCTATTTCTTACTCTATATCAGTCAGTTCCTCGTCCGAAGCCTTTCTCTCAGTTATCGTGAGTGCTGTGAATTCTGTCTCATCACCGTCGTAGACATCTTCGTTATTTCCAGAGCCCTCATTGTTGTCCCCCTTGAATTTTTCGGACAACAAGTAATGATTAGCCACAACCGGTGGCATACTACCAAACTGAATGACAATAGGGGGTTCCTCGTCGTCTGTCTCATCCCGTTTTCACCGATCAAATTTGGTACGCTCCTTGCAGTTCGTATCTGTCCCTTCCATGTCGCCACTTTCTTTACTGGTCACATCCGGCTTTTCCCCTGTATAGGCACTACGACCTGTGGGGGATTTTATCTCACTTTGCTGGCGCATCATACAGCCATAATTTCTTTGGTGTCGTCTTAGTTGTGTCATTGTCATTTCATCCACATGAGGGTAGTTCTTCCCTGATCGTTGAACTGAGTATGGCCGATGGTACGAATGCCACACGTTGGGCCGATGAATTTTCGGCCTAAACGTCCTTATATTTTGGACGATGTTCGAATGTTCACCGTAAAACCTTGGTGCAAAGGTCATCGGCTGCCATGCTACTTGCTCTTTCTTTACAGGCCTTTCACATGTATCTTCCAACTCCTTCATCCACTCTATACTGTTTTTGCACCGTGCACACAAATTTCACAGGTCCGTCCTTTCTTGGGGTGCTTTAATCCTTTCAAGAGCGCTTGGACGATGACCGTCCTGATCTTCATCTAGGACCAGCTTGAATTTTGACAAGTTCATTTTGGTAAGGTCCGAGTTGATTATGTTTAATTCCATCGGCTTTGGAAAAAAAGTTGTCGTCCACCACCATCTTTTTTTCGAACGTTATCCGTCCAGATTCTATGATGTCCTGCAAAATATTCCGAAAAATAAGACAATTATTAGTTGAATGAGACCATGCATTGTGCCATTTATAGTATTTTTTACCACCGATTTGTTCGGCGCTTGGCAATGTGTGGCGATCGCTCAACCTAATTTGCTTGTTCTTGTATAATTGGTCGAATATGGCATCGACCTTTGTGATATCGAAAGAAAAGTTCCTAATTTTTTTTATCGTTCTCTATTTTGGCTTGGGGGTCAGCCCACGTCTTGAAGACGTACGACTTCCCTTTAACCAATTCGGCCGATTCGATGTCCATTTCGCCTTTTTCATAGTTGAGATTCCTGTAATAGGTTCCCTTGCTAGAATTTTTCATTTGCTCTTCCTCTCTTAATAACCATTCATAACGCACCACACTAGTGGTGAGTTGGGGAAGATCCCAGAATTCACGATCTTGAAATTTCTTTTTCAGATCGAAATTGAGACAGCTCTGAGCGATTCTCACAATTTATTTTCTGGGAAAGGCATGTAACATCGGCCTTGAGCCACTTTGAACATTTGTAAGAAAGTCTCGGCCCATTCTCCTGGCAGCTGTCTCAAGTTTGCCAAATCGGCCAAGGCCACTTCAGATTCGGCCTTATAGAATTGTACATGGAATAAATGTTTCATTTGTTTCCATTGAATGACATCGCTACGGGTGATGGTTGTGGTCCTCTCACAAGCGGGACATATTTGTGACTTTGCCCTTGTGAAAATTGGGGACCTTGGGGCAACACTACTTCATGTTGTGCCATGTTTGGCCCTTGGTGTAGGTTTGGCCCCAGATGTGGGCCATTGCCCCCAGGACTCATTCCCCCATTGGAAATCGTAGGGGCAGTAACCCATTGTGGAGGAATATTGCTTGGACCAGCCTCCTGACTGCTTGGTGCATTAGGAGGTATAGTCCACGGTAGGGTTGTCCCCCCGTTTACACACTTGGCCATCAACTCATTTAATGAGCTGAGGTGTTTGGCCATATTTTCATAATGCGAGTTAATAGTCGAAGTAAACTTATCTATGATGTAAGCGTTTTGAAGCCTAACTTGTTCGACAACATCATGTGTGAACTCGCCGAACAAGGCACGAACCGCGTTAGGGCTGAACTCTCGCATAAGTTCATATCGACTAGAGTCTGCCAAACCTTCGAAATGGCCTACTACGGCCGGAACATGAGGCTGGTTGGTTTGCTCCAGTCCCCCTTCCTCCGTACTTGAGCCAGTTTGAGTGTTTCTTTTCGGAAGCGTTTCCACTTTTTACACCAAGACTCCCACTGTGGTCGCCAAAAACTGTTTGCACAATTTTCCGTCAAAAGAGCGTGTAAGGTTCAAACCTCCCGAGACACAGTCCTAGCAATGAGTGTTTGATTAAGTGAATAAGTCTCCAAGGGGCACAAGCACACAAATTACAGTCCTAAGATTACAAAGCTACGGAATTAAAATAAAATGCTCTTTTTGAGTCTTTATTTTTTCGGGGGGTTCTTCTTCGCATGAGTGAGCTTTTTATAGTGGAACTCGTTAACTGCTCGGACGGTTCCAATCCGCAAACTTCTCTGCAACTGCTGGATCATGCCTCCAACCGCCGAGTTATGTGCCATAACTGCCTGATCGTGGGGAACTGTCAAATTGTGCGCGATGAACTGCCAAGTCGTGGGTGGTATTGTCTAACCGCTAAATCGTGAGATCAACTGCAGAATGTATTAGTCGTACTGACTCTTTTTGTCGTCCTAGTCGCTGTGTCGTCTGGCGATCGTTCTGATTGTTTCTCTCATCGTCGCCCTGTTTACAAATCGCCCTTCAGTGCCCATTCGTCCTAATCGTTCTTCGCCCCTTGACATGTCATTTCATTAACTCGTATCTTCTAGGGCGATTTTCTTCGCCAACGGAAACAATGCAATATAAGTTTATATTTCCTTCCAAAAAAAAAAAAAAGTTCACTTCTTTTAGAAAAATATGTATACCACTGATTAGTAATATAAATGGACTTTCGTTTGTCATTTTATAAAATATCCTTGTATTTGTGAGTTGTCACACAATCATGTAATTGTGAAAAAGGTTTAAAAGTTGGATTAACGACTCCTAATGCAATATAATAGTCTAACAATATCAAATACAGACACATATAAAACTCACGTTTTCTCATATTCTTATAAATCATCCCGTGTTATATTTGGATAATCAAATTTTAAATTTTATATCATCAAATCACACCCTCAAATAGACCCGGCCAAGGTTTCGGTTCGAACCGGAACCGAACTGGTTGGAACTGGACGGTTCCGGTTCCGGTTCCGAACCGGAACCTAACCTGTTCGGTTAGGGTTCGTCCCCTAACTGAACCGGTTGGAACCGTTCGGTTCCAACAGTTCAAACCGGAACCGTACGGTTCCGGTTGGAACCAGTTACAATAATATATATTTTTTAATTTTTTATATTAGAATTTTATTTGTAATTTAGTGTAATTATGTAATGTAATTTAACGTAATTTGTAATTTACATAATTTTATTTGTAATTATTTTCAAAAAAAATAATTTAATGTAATTATTTGTAATTTAACTTTTATTTTCAAAAAAGTAAAAAAAAAAAAAACGAATGGAACCGGAACCGAACGGTTCGGTTCCGATTTCGGTTCCATTTTAGTGTGGAACCGGAACCGGACGGTTCGGAACTGAACCGAACCGCCGGCCCGGTCTACCCTCAAATATATTAGAAGAGAAAAATTCCACTCAACTTTTTTGTTGGGGATATAAGTGACTCAAAAGCAAGAAAAAGGTAGAGGAAGAGACTTGAAGCACAAGTTTAGAGAATGAACAGCCAGTTACCAAGCAAAAGCCTAAAAACCCAAAAGCATTTCTTCAGTGAGCAGTAGCCACCACCCTCTTTTATAAAATTCCATAAACCCACTTGTAAAAATTTGCTATTTAACGAAATATTAATTAATCTTTTCCGCCATATTCATCCATTTGCTTCGCTTCCATGAGTCATCAGAATACCAGAGGAGGCTTTTCAGGGATATCTCCGCGCCCTGACGGTTCCAGAGGAGGCTTTTCAGGGAGATCTCCGCGCCCTGACGGTTCCAGAGGAGGCTTTTCAGGGAGATCTCCGCGCCCTGACGGTCCCAGAGGAGGCTTTTCAGGGAGATCTCCGCGCCCCGACGGTCATTATTCTCATCGTAACAGACAGGTAACTTTATCATGCTACCGCCCTTTTCGTTTCTGCCCTTTGAGCCATGCATGTACTGTGTTTATTTGTTATTATGTTTTGTTGTTCCTTGTAATTGTTTGTTTAATGTTTGATTTAGGAAAATGGGTTTGTGTTTATTTTGTTTTTCTGTTGTTATAAACAAAAAAAAAACTGTATTTGAGTTATGTGGGTACTGGTTCGAAAATAGTCCATGTTAAAATTCATTAGGGGTGGTAAAGAGGCCTAGGGGTTCGTGGATGGGTTGGATTTGGTTGCCATTAGGCAGTACAAAAATTAAATTAATTTGAGTTCAAAGGTGTGTTTGATCGAGGGGGGTGTCAACATTTGTGAAGTATAAGTGGGTGGGTGATTGGTAAAGAATGAAGTGGTACACTTTAGCCGTCAAGCTTATGCACATCAATTTTAATTAAACCCTACATTTTGTTTAGATCATAAAATTATTTGTTTAGTTAATCTTTAGTTGCTTTTCGGTCTACTTGAAGAGTAAAAGTGAATTCTCTATGTTTGGACATGTTTTGTTGGATTTATTTTTGCTAATGTCACTTGGGTAATGCCTTTCAAGTATCTGAAATACGGGTTTATGCTCATTGGATGTCATTCTTAACTCTAATTAATTTGAAATGTGGAATAGTTCTCGCTGCTTTTGTTTTACTTTAACTCTCTTCTAGATTTGAAGTTATCACTTAAGAAGACCTAACTCTGGTCATCATCGTGATGGTGCCTTTTTCCTTTCTGTATGTATTTCTTTATTGTGTATTTGGATGATTATATATATATATCTACCTTTGAGTTTACAATTGATGAGCATTTCCAAATATCTTATTATTTTTGAAAATTGTAGGATGGAGCAAGTAAGCCATTTGCCAATGAGGACAGAATGTCACAAGGCAGAGGGAAACATCCTCATCATGTATCCACTGGCAGTGGTTCAAAGCATTCCAAAGATAAACCTGCCTCTAAGTGTGTGTACCGGCCTAAGACACCTTCACCTGATGTTATTTCAAATTCTCTTGAAGCTGGGGGTAGTAACATGAAACAACCTGAGTGCTTTGAAGCTTCCGATTCATCATTTGCTCAGGCCGATTCTACGAACCTACATCTGAATGTGAGTAGAATTAAGATTGGAATTATTTGTTTGGTAAATCTATCTATAAATATGCTGTGATTATATGATTGATAAACGGGTAAACTTTAAACATATATGTTTTTGGAAAACTGCAGGATGAAGCAAGCAAGCCTTTTGCCCATGATTTTTTGAGGACTAAGGATGGAATGTCACGAGGTATAACCCCAGGTAGTGGTTCAAAGCATTTCAATGATAAACCTACCTCCAGTTATGTTCACTGGCCTAAGACACAGTTACCTGATGTTATTCCAAATTCTATGGAGGCTGGGGGCAGCTGTATCAAACGACCTGAGTGCGCTGTGTCCTCAGATTCAGTATTTGGGGATGATATTCATCCGTTATCTGGTCAGTCTGATTCTAAGAACATACATCTGGATGTGATTAGAAATCAGATTGGAGATACCCCAGAAAAGAAAGCAGAAGACGGCGCAACATCAAAACCTGATTTTTCTGGCAAGGTAAAAGTTGGACACATGCTGGAGACACTACCACCTGCCAAAGCTGATGATACTGAAAATCAGGCTTCCCAAGAAAAGGGTACCAATAATTTATCAGGCATTGGAGATTCAGGGCATTCTGTGCAACAGGCAGTAGATAAGCCTTTTGATATTTGTCCACCTGAGAGACGGAATTTGATGCTAAAACCTTCTTTGCTTGAGATGAATAAACAAAAAAGGAATGACAAAAAGCGCTCCATCGAAGGAAAAAGTAAAACTATATTGAGGCCTGGAATGGTATTACTGAAGAATTATCTAGCCTTAAGTGATCAGGTACTGCTCTATTCTCAGTGCTGTCTTTTTTCTCTCCAGGGATCGGCATTCTTCCATCTTGTTTATGTTACTCTATACCATTCGTTCTATTGAATTGAGATGCATGATGAAGTTTCCTGGCAACTGAGGTGGGGTTATTATAGCATCATCAGCATGGTAGAGGATTCGTGGGTTCAAAACTCTGTCATAACAACTTATTCTCGTCTAAGGTTCCAAGCAGTACTGAAAAATGAAGATCACTGTATAATTATCTCTTGAAGTAAAATTAAGAAATATGATAACCAAATGTTTATCATTTATTACAATCTCTGTTTTTGTATACAGTTCATTGATTTTATTCTCCAATCTTCTTCTTAGGTCAATATAGTAAAGGAATGCCGAGACCTTGGGCTGGGTCCTGGAGGTTTCTACCAACCTAGTTACCGTGGTGGCGGGAGCCTACATTTAAAAATGATGTGCCTTGGTAAAAACTGGGACCCTGAGACAAGTAAGTATAGCGATATCCGGCCAACAGATGGTGCTAAACCTCCAGCTATACCTGCTGAATTCTATAAGCTTGTTGGGAAAGCAATCCAAGATTCCCGTGCCCTCATAGGAGAAAAAACTAGAGAGAGAAATATAGAAGCTGAACTTCCAAGGATGTCACCTGATATCTGTATTGCAAATTTTTATTCGGAAACTGGGAAACTCGGCCTCCATCAGGTTTGCAGTGAGATTCTATTATTTTATTTTATGAACATATGTTATTCTGAATGAACTGGCATTGAACTGACTGGTTCATGAGACAACACGAAAAAAATGCAGGAACATGTTACTGTGGAGTTCAAACTAATGTCTATGACTGCTGACATCATCCCTGTCTTCTTGCCAATGCAGGATAAAGATGAAAGTGAAGAAAGTATTGATAAAGGTTTACCCGTCGTGTCCTTTTCAATTGGAGATTCTGCAGAATTTTTGTATGGTGATTCGAGGGATGTGGACAATGCACAGAAAGTTATCCTAGAATCTGGAGATATTTTAATATTTGGTGGGAAATCTAGACGTATTTTTCATGGTGTAGCTAATATTATCCCTGCCACTGCCCCGAAGTCCCTGCCGGAAGAAACAAATATTCGTCAAGGTCGCCTGAATCTTACTTTCAGGCAGTATTAAACTTGGTTTATATGGTCAGCGCTGTGTGTGAGTGATTGTATAGGTCCTCTGGATGTGTTGTGAATGATAAAAGAGGGAAGTTCAAAGCAATATGTTTCTTGTTTAGCTAGCAGACTTTTTTGATACATGAATGTCATATTTTGCTATGAAGATATTTGAATTAAAGTTTGTTTCTGAGTTCTGATCATATAAAAGCAATTTTTACTGTTTTTGTTTAATGAAGTTTCTAGAAATTATCCTCTATCAGACAACTTTAATCCCTGATTTCATTCTCGATTCCACAAGAATTTTTTTGAAAGTTTCTCATTTTGTCGAAACGGTTTTTAATTTTTGGCCTAATTTTTATTCTGATGATCGATTTAACCTCGGATCAAAAAGATATATCTTGATTATGTTCCATCTCTTCAACAAGTTTAGTAATGAACATAACGGCCCTTTTGTTTGAGTGATTCTATAAGCTGAGTAATTTCAGTTCTCCCATTGTGCCATGGTGGGTGGTCTGCCATCGCTTGAGAAAGGCTACTTTTTTTGGGCATTTGGTTAATCTCAATTTCCCCAGAAATGGCCAGCGTGCCACTTTTTGGCAACCAAACTTGATCAACAGTCACTTAACCATAGCTTGTTGGACCAACATGACATTCCTTTTGTCTTTGCTTAAAACAACTAGATCAACAAGACAAACAACTCATCAACCAACAATAAAATGCCCATAATTATTAGCACATTTTTTTTTTTTTAAAAACAAGTAAATAGCCACTCATTCTATATATAGTTAATTTAGCCCTTTTTGTGCTCGTTCTCTCATAAGATTATTGAAGGTGTTTTTATGTGATGAGGTTATTTGTATGCTTTGGGTCTTGGCGGAGGTGTCTGGGGGCTACTCTTCGGAACGATTTCGCACGTTTTATCCCTCTAAGGAGCCTCACCCATGTGAGTGGTTGTTGGTGTATGCCTGACTCTCATCGTGGCTCTTCAGAGCTTTAGGAATATCGAGTGGCAAAGTCAGACATGCCCCAACTCACATGGGTGAGGCTTCTTACGAGGACAAAACCGTACAGGACCATTCCGGAGAGTAGCCTTCAGGCATCTCTACCGAGACCCAAAACGGAAAAATAGCCTCTTAGGAATGAGATTACATAAAAACACGTTCAATTACAAAAACCCCATGGCAAATGTAAAGGAGACAAGGGAGAGTGAGCCAAACCGGAGAAGCAGGGCACATGCTAATTCCATCAGTTGTGAGGATTTTTAGAGTTCTGCATGTGCTTTAGCACTCCAGCTAGGAACCTTCTCCCTCATAAGCACAAGCTTAGAGCCCTGATTAAACTTAAAGAGGTAAGGGCCTTGATTTTGGAACAATACATACTTACAGATCAGTAATTGAACTGAAATGAAGACACGATTTTGGGTAGAGTTTGGTACGCTTATAAGTTAGTATACAAGTTAGCATTTAAACATTACACCAAACACATAATTAACATTAGCGTTAACGTTAACTTATACTCTTATAAAATTATAATCTTATAACATGAGATTATTTTTCTACACTATCTTATAATCTAGTATGATCTGAATCATCGACACTATGTAAATGTTCAAGTCGATAGACACATTTATTTATACACGACCTTATGTTATATTTATCGATGAAAAGTTTTTTTTTTTTAAATTCAAGATTTCTGTTTTGTTTGGGCTGAAACCTGAAAGTTTCCGAACACTATCCCAACTCTGTTTCTGAACATCACCATCACTCATCACTGCACATTTGTACAGCGTTTACTCTGTTTCTTCTTTTGCTTGCCTTATATTCAAATTGTTTTGGTTTCTGGGTTTTTTGTAAAGTTGTATAATTCACAATGACTGTTGAGGAGAAAAGGGATTATTCGAGTGGTGAAGATGGTGCCATAGACAAGTTTCCAATTGGTATGCGAGTGCTTGTTGTTGATGACGACCCAACTTGCCTTAAGGTTTTGGAAATTTTCCTGAGTGCATGCCTGTATGAAGTAACATAGCTAGAGAAGATGGAAAAAAAGTTGGTTTAGCTCCAGTTCTTGGAATGGTGTTAGCAGAATGTGCCCAAGTTGGGCTCATGTTTGCAGGTCAAGGAGTCATCTCATCTATAACGGATTGGGCAACTTGGTCTTTGTCTTTTACTCCCAATGCATTAGCCTCTCTCATTCTTCTCCGTGCTTCATTTCTCTTACACAGGTCACAAATTCCTCCGCTCACTTTGCCTATTCTCTGTGGTTTCTTTATTCTTGGCTTTCTTGTGTTTTTCTTGATTTCTTGAGATACCGAGCTAATATTTTGGGTGGAATATACAAAATCGATTGAGACAAAGTTTTCTGCGCTTGTTTTATCATGTGGACGGCGAGGCTGACATACTACTACCATAAATTGTGGGCAGAGTCAGCGATACGTCTTAAAGAGAGCAACCTAGTTCGCGATTCAACCCAGCTTCATTTTTGTATTCGTGATGAACAATAATATTATTCTTATTTTTCCATATTGTTCCAACATATTTCGGATAACGTCCAGGCACAAGCCTAACACCAACTAGAATTGGAACAGGTGTTTCAGCTTCAACTCTTATCAACATAAAAGAAGACTTGGTTAGGCCACACTTCTGATCCTGATAAGGCAGGCACAATGCTAGCTTTAGCAAAACTCCTGGTGTAAGAGATGCCATATTGTTTCTTTCTTCTCTTCTTAATTATGACTCTCCAGCTCTAGATTTCTTATAATCCTGAAAGGAAAAACATAAAAATGGTGAAACAAAAGTGTGTTCATAATCATGGAAATATTACAAGGTCTTTCTGAGAAGTGACAGATGGAGCATTATTGTTATATTCAAAGGGTTTTTAGGTCATTATGATTCTGATGTGTGTCATGCACTTCTGGGTGAGGATATCCAAATGATATCTAAAATTTCTAGAATACAACGAATGTATCACGTCATCCATGTAACAATCTAATTATACTCAACCACACGTATTAATAAATTAAAAAACTATATAACTGGATTACACATCTACTTTATTTAATAGTTGATGATATCACGTTACTCATATCTCTGTTGCACCAAAAAAATACTCTCAGATGTCTAAGATCAAAATAACAATTGGCTATTTATTTGTTCTAACTGCAAACTGGACAAACTTCACAAGGTATATAACAAGTCTAATGATACTTTTACATTGTTATAGACTTAAACCAGTAAGCAGCTCATTGAAATGCATTGGCTTCAGTTTCAGATCTGACCAAGCTAGCATAAACACCATTAAGATGTGAAGCCAAAAGTGTGTCATGGCTACCATACTCCACTACTGAACCATCTCTCACGACGGCAATCATATTGGCTTCTCTGATCGTCGAAAGGCGGTGAGCCACCACAATGGTGGTGACCCTCTTGGAGACCTTCCTTAGAGCTTCTTGAACATGCTTCTCTGATTCCAAGTCCAGTGCACTACTTGCTTCATCTAGCAGTAGCACTCTTGATCCTTTTAGAATAGCCCTTGCTATTGCAATCCTTTGTTTCTGGCCACCTGATAATTGGACTCCACTCTCACCAACCTGTATCAAAAGAAAAAAAAAGAAGATAGATCATGCTACATAATAAACTTCAAACTCATCAAAAAGCAGTGTTCGAAAACGTGACGCCACTAGAGCCGTTGTTCCCAGGCCAAATCGTTGGGACTAGAAAGTGCATCAGAATGATTGACGTTTTCTGTCCATTTTGCAGCATTTCTAGTGCGAAAATCCACAGCCGTCAGCCGTAGTCGGAATTTGAATTCTTAACCCTAACGACGTCGGTTTTTACACCCTAACCTTAACCCTAATCCTAATTTAACAAAAATCAACTATCTATATCATACATTTCAAAAAGTCTCAAATTTTCAAGACATAAACCCTAATTTCTAAAAAAAAAAACCCTAATTGCTTCAATTCTTATTGGTTTCTCATCAAATTGACCGTCTAAAAACCTTCCCTACCACTAAACAACAATTCCTATGATCAATTTTTCCAAAATCCCCCAAAATAGAAAATCACCAAATTGACCTAAAATCTTAATTTCGAATTCTCCACCGGCCGATGAATTGTCTAGGCCCCCGCCTAAGCTACACCTAACACGTTTTAGAACACAGAAAAATGATCATGGATCACAATAAGTTCATTAGGCATACCTGAGTTTCATAGCCTTGAGGAAGGCTACTAATGAACTTGTGTATATAAGCTTCTTCTGCAGCCTCTTCAATCTCAGCCCAGGAAGCTTCAGGGTTACCAAGTGCAATGTTGTCCCTTATAGTCCCAGCAAAAAGTGCAGGCTCTTGACCAACCAAAGCTGTTTGCTTCCTCAACCACTTAACATTAATCTCCCTCAAATCCACCCCTCCCATTGTCACTTTCCCTTGATTTGGATCATAAAACCTTTGTACTAGCCATATCACAGTTGATTTTCCTGAACCACTTCCTCCTACTAATGCCACCATGCTACCGCCTTTAATCTTCAAACAGAAATCTCTTAGCACTGTCACTTCAGGCCTTGATGGGTATGCAAATGTTACCATTTTGAGCTCAATATCCAATGGTTTGGTTCGTTCGATTTTCCTACCTTTATCATTATCAATCAATGGTCTGCGTTTAGTGACGTCAAGAATGGCAGGAATCGATGTTGCTGCCATGGAAGTATCTGGTGCTAGACCAGCTAGCTGCCCCACAGAAAATGAACTTAGCACAAGAATGAGAAAGATTTTATATACCTGACCAAACTTTGT
The DNA here is from genome assembly GCA_019454045.1 of Zanthoxylum bungeanum. NCBI lineage: Eukaryota > Viridiplantae > Streptophyta > Magnoliopsida > Sapindales > Rutaceae > Zanthoxylum > Zanthoxylum bungeanum. The sequence goes on along the minus strand of SKCR01006678.1, from coordinate 14,497 downwards.
ATTACCTTGTTTCACAAGGTAGGCACCATACCAAAGAACTAATGTATATGCAGCATACATAGCACCTTGAGAGAAACCAAGTGTTAAGCCTAGAATTTGTGACCGTTTCACTGATTTTTTATTTGGTTCCGATAAAGCTTTATCGAAAGACTTGATTATCTGTTCTTGAGCAGAAAATGTTGTTACTGTTCTTATATTGGAAACTGCACCGGAAGCAATGCTGCTAGCTTTCGCGTAGGAACTATTATCAATTTTCGGTCCAACATTTATGATCAAGCTCAGGTAGCTTGCTCCAAGAGTTAAAGGTGTGAGAGCAGCAGCCACAAGTGTTAGTCTCCAGTTAAGGCCAAATGATACTCCAAGACCAACAGCAGCGGAGCTTAAACCCATTAACAAGACTGAGAATCGATCGCCAAGGACCGATCTGAAACTGATACTATCAATTGATAGTCTTGAAACAAGCACTCCTGTTGAATTCTCATCAAAATCAAACCAACCAGGTTCTTGCTTTAGTATTGATCGAAACAAGAGATCTCTAACTCTCATTGTGAGCTTTGTTCCAGCCCAGCCACAGAAACCTTGCTGGCCAGTCATAAAGATTATGCACCCAAAACCAAGGCCTAGCAGTGCTAAAGAGAGGTAGCCAACCTCTCTTTTCAACTGCCGTGGGCTATCGTGAAAGTAAACTTCGAGGGCTTCGCCTAAAATCAATGGAAAGACCGAAAGAACAGCACCTGCATTCATACCTAAGATAAACCCCAATAAAAGCACGACAACCTCAGGTCTCTGTAGTTTCCATATCTCTGAAAGCTGAAACTTTCTAGGCCTTGGCTTTTGCAGCTCTTCCTCCTCTGCTTGGTTCTCGGCTTGCATGGATTTGATGTACTTTGATCTTGAAACTTCATTTGCATACCTTGATCTTGATACATCAATAGCTGATTTCTCAAAATTGGAGAACTCGATGCTTCTGTGAGTATCCTTTTGTTTTGATTCAGGTGCTGACACTGCTTCAGAAGCAAGCTTGACAAGATCATGATAGGCCCCACCTCTTTCCATTAGTTGACGATGATTACCAATCTCAACGACAGTTCCCTGGTCAAGAACAACAATGGTGTTGGCATTCTTAACTGTTGCTAACCTATGAGCAATAACAATGGTTGTTCTGCCGGAGGAAATTTTGTCAATGGCCTGTTGGACTATGGACTCGGACTCAGAGTCTAGAGCACTGGTTGGCTCATCTAAGAGAAGGATACTAGGGTCTTTGATCATGGCTCGAGCTAGTGCAATCCGTTGTTTTTGGCCCCCGGACAGTTGAGTTCCTCTATCCCCCACCTGCTCGTCATTTAAGTAAATTTAGACTGAATTTTTTTTTATAATAAAAATGAATTTATTGCGTATACAAGTGTGTGCACAAAGGCTGGCATAAGTATTTCACTTGTGTGGAAGAGAATGTGTTGTTGTTACACCTGTGTGTCATATCCTACAGGCAGCTCAGAGATGAAGCTATGGGCGCTCGCAGCTTTGCAAGCAACGATTGCTTCTTTCATGGTGGCATTCTCCTTACCCATCAACACATTTTCTAATATGCTGGTGGCAAATAGATAAGAGTACCAAGGCAGAGCTCCTCCATTTATCAGAGCCCCTAAGCAACCGAATATCATAAGAACCATATCCAACTTTGTCGAATACTTAAACAAACTAAACAACCCTATTGGTTTTGCTACTTCTCTATCATCATCTTCTTCTTCTTCTTCAGCATCATCTTCATTATAAGCGGAAACCAGCTTGGTGTCATTGTAATGAACATCACCACCACCATAGTGACTAGTTGATTTCCAAGCATCATGACCTCCATGGTCATGGCTACCGTGATGTTTTCCATTTAAAATAACCTGATGATTATGAACATCACCATCTTCCGTGTAAGCACGAGATACAGAAAACCAACGTGGATCATTATGACTATGGCGATTATGATCAGTCTCTGACAAGTGCACCTGCCTTTCAACATCATCAGATATATCATAATCAATCATACTAAGTTTATCTTCATTAGCCAATGGACTAGCAGGTCTGCTTCTTCCCTCCTGGATCTTCCCCAAGCTAGAAATCCCTTGATGGGACTTCCTTTGATCACCCAACTTGTGTTCCTTGCTACGCAAGGAACTTTCATTATCCCTAGCAACATAGCTACGAAGTTGAAGCCTCCCAGATGGCATTCCACTATAGCTAGAATAGTCATAATAAGGATTAGCAAAGCTTCCAAGTCTACCAGAGGTTTGAGATAGATAAAATTCATTAGCTGATCTCCTAAACACATTACTGTTTACTGGGGTTGAAGGTGTCCAAGGGCTTAAGGCTGCACCCAAGTTCCGACTATCACGCCAACCTGAGGGCTCAAATTGCCATGAAACCTCACCTTGCCATGACATGTCATCATCTGTACCAAAAGGGGTGGTTGGAGCACGGCGGCGAGCTCTACGTGGTGCCCTGTTGCGGGATGACAAGTAGCGAGAGTTGTTTGGCGAAGGAGAACGTGACCCACGATGTGAGCTAACAGGTGTAGTGTGGTGATGGTGGGGATACATATGGGAGGAAGAGTGATCAATCTCAAAGGAAGACTCCATGAATGATGTTGAAAGTAAGAGAAGATGGCAATTCAACTTTGGGACATAGTTATAGCCACAGATGCTAGTTTAAGCCATTGAACATTGCTTACTCTATAAGCTGTGAAGCATAATCAAGCTGGTTTAACAGACAAAAGTCACCCGGATTTGTCCACCTAATGTGCATGGACAATGTTCAAGGCCAACAGGCCGGCCTTGTGAGAGCCTAAAATGTTAAATAATTGAACTGAAAGTTCAGCAAAATGATTGTGGGTGTCTTTTAGTTTGGATCTTTCTGATTCTTTAGGGACAAACAAAGTTCAAACTAAGAAATAACGAAAGACAACTGGTGCTTGTCTTAATCTCTCCATCAGTATGTCATTGTCGCCAAAGCATCAAAGTCACATTGGTTCTCCATTTGTCATCAAAGACATCGATCAAATAGATTATGGCTTTATATATATGTTATTGAATGAATTATAAACCACATAATCAGTGTGCATAAAATTTTAATTATTTTTCATTTTAACGGGACAAATCAAAATTATCGTATTAATAAATTGGACTTTTCATTCGTTTATGCAACACATTTTAATAATTTTTTAGTCGCTCCCGCTCATCTCTTAGTGGTTCCGCCACCAGTTAATTTTACTGACCAATCTTCTGTTTTGAGTCTTGCAGAGGAACATCTGCAATCATTCATAAGAAAACTGCATAGTGCAGATAATTTTCACCATTAAAGCATTTTATCAGTCTTCAAGTATATGATCGTGCCTGCCGCCCTCCCTCATCAGTCAAAAAAAAAAAAAAGAATCAGTATAGCTATCTTTCTGGTGATTGCTTAACTTCCATATTCCATCCTGTTACGTACGGTAGGTTAAATGGAAAAAAAAAAAAAAAAGTTCTGATCACTCGAATGTTGTAATATCCCATATCTCTTGGAATGGAGACTCGTAATGTCCTTATAATATTTGGAAAACAAACGGACCAAAGCTTTGGAATTGACCACCATGGACCAAAGCGGATAATATCATACTAATTGAACGGGACCACTTCCAACCAGAAGTGTGCCAATAAGTGGTAGATTATATAATATCTCACATCATTGAGAGGAGATGCTATTAATGTCATTGTAAGTGTTGAGCCACAATAAGAGGGCACATGCTTTAGATTTGGACCAACTCGAACCAAAACGGATAATATCTAATTAGTTGTCGGGTCATCACAAATCCTATTAAGATTCACAGTACTCAGGTTATTCCAGAATAGCACAAACTATAAACTACAAATATATGGATAAGTCCTTGTCCAGTAGTAAAAAGAACAACAATGTTAGAAAATGAAGTTTACAAAAACCAAGGACTTCGCATATCCTGAAGAAGAACCTAGAGTTGTTTAAACTATAATTTTGTATCGGTCATACCAAAGAAGTTCTCACAACATAAGAAGTTAAAAGAGTATCCAGCAATTTGAAGTGGACAGGACAGCTACCAACAAATCAACAAAAAATGCATATTTGTGCAGGGACAGCATTGAGTTTCGGAAGCCCTAAATGAGTTTTTAAAATATGTAATCCCCATCAATAAAAGAGATTAACTTTTCTTAAATTTGATGTCGGCTCAAATTTGGAGACCCTAGCCGACAACCTGTGTGGGCTATCCCCAATGCCGCCCCTGTATTTGAGCCCAATGTATCTCTTCTATGATGAATGCAACATTCAACCTTAGCCAGTGGCTCAACAAGTGTAATAGAGTAAGAGTACTACCATAAGAGTTGCCACTGCTACAATCTGCATATTATTTGAAAGATGGTATGTACCCTTTCTTTAAACTGCAGCAATATCAACAATTTAGAAAAGGAACAATGATGAAACAAAAGAACAATAAAATTTAGTAAGCTACTCTGAGGCTAAAAGAAATGAAAAAGAATACCCTGCATGACCAAAATCACAATGATTATGATGCACAAATAGGATTCTATCAGTAATCCTACAAACTTGATTTTGTCAGTAATCCTACTAAAATGCATCCCTTCATCCCTTGATGTAGCTGTATCATTAGATATTTTTTTAATTTTTAGTGAATTAGCAATATAGGACTCTTTAACCGACTAAACTATTTTGATGATGGAACTGTTTTGCAATTGCAGCCATAGGGCAACAAATGTCGTTGCAGCAAATTGCATTGAGCAATACTTGTTGGCATTGTCCTGCTAGGAGACCAATTAGATGGTCTTTGAATCAAAGCATTGCCTAAGAATTGGCTCATAGATGACAATACAAGTCAAACGGTGAGATACTCTTAGACCTTTCAGTATGCATATGTAGCTACACCGTTTAGGTTTGTTCAACACATATGTAGAATGCAACAATCAATCAACAGAGTTGCACTAATAAATCATTACAAACAATCTCTTTGGCCGCAACTCAAAATGTCTATTTCTGCATCAATCACTTGTGTTACAGCATTTTAGACAAATGTTACATTCTGATAAATATTTGAAGATAAAGATCAACAATTACACTCGACAGACAACCAATTCAATTACAAATTTCATAATTTTTATCATCAATGGGGCCTTCACCCACAAACCACAAACAAGTCTAAATCTCAATCTAAAACTACAACCCTAGTACCATTAGTTGCTACAATCACTAATACTATTATTTCCATTATCATTACTCCTATGATGATTACCTGCATTCCCAGTTTTCCTTACATGCTTCAATTGTGAAATCTCCAATTGAATCTTCATAAAGAACTGCATCCTCTGCAACTCCATCTCTTTCGCGAACTTCATCCTCTGCTTCTCCATTTCCACTACTTGCTGCAACTTTGCACTCTCCGCTTGCTCGTAAGCCTCCCCAAACTTCAATATAGATTGTGTCAACTGCTTCACTGAATCCCCCCATCCCCCCTTATCCTTTCCTTTACTCGACTCCCCCTCCCCTCTCTTCCTCTTCTCCGGAGGAAAACTATCAATCGAATCCCTAGACTCCTCCGATTCCTCCTCTTCTTCCGTCTCCACAGCCACCCTCTTCCTCAACTCCATCCTACTCCTTTGCCCACCAACAAAAACACTCCTTTCTTGTTGATTCTTCCCCGAATTCCTCATCCCAACAGGAATCCCCATCGGCACCGTCACTGCTGCTGATGCCGTTGCAGGTATTTTCGCAGTGGGACCAATCAACTGATCAAGCTTTTCAAAGAAAACCCACTTGCTGGTTCCTCCACCGGACATAATCTTCGCCTTCTCCAACTTATACTTCTTTTTCACAGTATCAATCCGATTCTTGCATTGAATATCGGTCTTCGGAGCCTTTGTATAATCTTCCCTGCTGCTCACTATATCAGAAACTTCTTTCCAATGCTTCTGCTTCAAGTTTCCTCTGCTAAGCTCCAAATACCTTTCCCCCCAAGCATCTATTAAAACCCCAGTTGCTCCTTCGCTCCAGCAATCCTCTCTGCCACCTCCGCCGCCGTTTCTCTGCGACGGCAGAGTCAAAGCAAGACTGTTTTGTTGCCGCTGATGTAGTGGGAGCTGTACCGGCGGGGCTGCCGCTACCGTCACCGATATCCGCTCGTTCGCCGGAGACCCAGTTGGGGACGCCGGCGGAGGTGACTGGATCTCATCGTCTTCCTCCATCAGATCTCGCAAAAACAGAAGCTTTTTTTTTTTTTTTTACCGGAGAGAGCAACAAGTCAAATAAAGTTGTGATTTTTATTGTGTTTGTTTGTGTTATTTGGGGTTTAAGGGGGGGTGACGGCGTTCGGTGACGGATTGGGACACGTGGAGGTTGGGGTTAAGAGAGGAGGGTGTACGTGGAGGGATGTGATTGGTTGGTGAGGGAAAAACTCCGTCACCGGCGTGAATTTCGTGGTGCCGGCTTGGTAGGTGGACCTGGAAGCGTGTATTTATCTCGAAATGTGAATTGACGGAAAACGCCATGAGACTTTGCTGGATTTACTGCTACTACCTTTTTTCTACTGGTTTCCGGTGTTGTTCCCAAATTGCCCTTCGGGGTAGTGGAAAGTTAAAAGTCTTTTCGGTTGGTGGAGCTTGTGATTTCTTGTTGACGACAGAGATGAAAGGACATTTTTAGACCTCATTTCATTTATATATTATATATTATATTATATTATATATATATATATATATATATATCTATAAAGGAGAATGGTGTTGGAGGAAAGAGAGTGTATCCAACGGCTCTCTTTATGTGGCTTAATTGATGGTTCAGATCATTTTATTGGTAATTGGAGGAAAGAGAGTGAATTGATTGATGGAAATGGTAAAAAAATTTCAAATTAAAAAATAGAAAGTTAAAATAAAATCATTTAATTATGTAACACCGTGCCGTAGGCACATGGCAAATACTGTAACACGGTGCCGTAGGCACGGGCCAATACTGTAACACCGTGCCGTAGACACGGGCAAAAAATGTAACACCGTGCCGTAGGCACGGGCCAGATACTGTAACACCGTGCCGTAAGCACGGGCAAAAACTAGTATATATATATATATGAAATTATCATTTTTACACCTATTAAATCATACAAGTACTTTTATCTATGGGTGTTAACGGGTCGGGTCGAGTTTTTTAAAATTTTATGAGACCCGATCGGGTCGAGTCACGCGAAGGTGAAATATGATCGGGTGTGGGTCGGGTCGGGTCGTCCGGTCGGCATAAAAAAGATAGTTTTTTTTTAAGAATTAATTATTTTGAAATATAAATATTAGTTATTTTATGTCTCAAAAATTATCATATATATAAAGTTTCAATACAACAAAAATAATAAACAAATGAAATAAAAGTAAAAACTTTAAAAAAATAATAAAATTTTAGAAAAATAATAAAAATACTATAGGGTCGGGTCGGAAAATTTACAATGTTTTTTTAGACCCGCGCGGGTAGGGTCGGGTCACGTCGGGTCGGGTCGCGGGTTGACCCGACCCTATGAACACCCCTACTTTTATCGCGAAAATTTTGAATTCATTCTTTTTTCACTTGTAATTTGAAAATTATTCAATTTTCCATATGTAAAAGTAGAAAAATGTACAAATTATCCAATTATTTTACGAAAATGATCCATTTTTGAGACGAAAAAATGAAACAATTTGAAAGTTTTAGTGAGAAATGGTACTTACACTATTTTTTTTTATTTTTTTTTGGAATCATTAGAAATCCCGTCGCCAAACGACTCATTCCAGACTTAAGCGTAGCAGGTAAAATCTCTGACTGTCTCAGGCTCTTACGAGAAACGTACTTTTTAGATTCAAACCCAAAACCTCAAGGTGAGAACATGAGTCATACACTACCAAATAAAAATTGATAATTTACTAAGTGATACTTACACTATTTACTAATGGAAAATGATAATTTTCCTATATATTACTAGTATTTTTCAATCTCATGAAAAAAAACCTTGACTTATTATGAGAGTTAAGACTCATTATGCCCTTGGGTTAAGTGTCAATTTTTGTTTGATTGTTGATATAAATTATAGATGCTAATTATTCAATTCCACTCTATTGGATTGAGTATAGGTTGACTTTTTAAATTTGTATCATAAAAAATAAAAAAAAAATAAAACATGGATTTTTTAATTTGAAAACATAAGTGGGTAAAATCGTCATTTGACTATAATTTAATTAAGATTCCATATTCATTATATATCTAACTATTCATCCATTTGGATTTAAATAATTGTCATCTCTAAGTAGAGCTTCTACTACAAGTAGAACTTTTGACAATTTATTTATTTTTAAATATTTAGTTGTCAATGATAATTTTTACTAAAATTTATAAAATTAATTTTATGGATAATGTTTTTAAAATTATATTATGTAAACAATGAAATAAAATAAAAATATTATAAATCATTTAACTCTTTAAAAAAAAATTATAAATAATTTAACTCTTTAAAAATATTTTTCAACCAACTTTGACTTCAAATTACAAAAGTTGAGAATATGAATTCGAGTTTTTCTTAACAGATCAAATTAATTATAATAGGAATCAGATGTTTCTATATAATCAATATAATCAAATATTTAACGATAAATTCCTATATATATATATTTATAATATTTATGAATAATTTTTGGATAATAAATATTGATTTAACCTCATCTTTGGGACCACCATCTTATAGTAGGTATGGATAAAAATTAAGAACCAAAAACAAATGACAACTCCAATAAGAGGAGGAAAGTAGTCGATTCTTAAAACAATAATACTACACTTATAAAGATTTGTTTTCTAATTTTCGGATATAATATATATTATGTACATTCATATATTAAGCTTGTCACATAAATGATTGCACATGATGGAAATAATATGAGTCTCTATTCTTCACAATATTCATGGTTATAGTGACAGTGGTTATATATGTAGAATTAAAACCAATATAATCAATAAATAAATCAATAGATACGTCTTATTATTTTTTATCTTGATCATTATTCTTACAAGTTCAACAATCATTTTCAAACTTGGAAACTCTATTTTTCTTTTTTTGGAATCATTGGAAATCTCGCCGTTAAATCACTCCTTCCGGGTTTAAGCGGAACATGTAAAACTCACGGTTGTCCCAGATTCTTACAAGAAACGCACTCATTAGATTCGAACCCGGGACCTCAAGATCAGATCATAAACCTTACACCATCAAGACACGAGGACACTTGAAAAATCTCAGTAGAAAAATATTTAATATAAAATTCAGTAAGTCATAATAATTTTCTCTCGTCAAACATAAACATAAACATAAAGAGATATTAGCAAATCATAACAGTAGCTTAAACATACATTGAATATGAATTTGAAAAAGAGCAGCTAAAGACAAAATCTTGATTTCAAAAATCAAGTCATATAGTTCCATAACCGGGGAACCCTAAGCAGTTAAACAAAGCACAAATTCTCCAAAAAGTCGATTGGCAAGTTACATTTCGCTAACAATAAGAGTGTGTTTGGTAGAACGTTTCGTTAGCGTTAAAATACTCCATCAAACGCGTTCTTTAACGTTAATGTTAACGCTCACAAAATCATAATATCACAACATGAGATTATTTTTTATCGCTAGTAGTGTTTGTTCCATAACTTATAAACTAACTTATACTATCAGTGCAATACTATTTTTTGTCGCTTCACATGAATTATGTTTGTTGGAGTTAGAACTCTCAGTGTGAGACGCATACGAAGACGATGAAGTAGAACATGAACTAGTATCCTGAGAACTAGACTCTAAAGCATCAATGTCCCCCTGAAACATCTCTTTGAACAATGGTTGGAGTTTGAAGAGCTTATATAATAGACTTATCTACTATTTGGTAGAGAATTTTATGAGAGTATAAGTTAATTTATAAATTAGCTTTTAAACGATATATCAAACACATATTTAATGCTAATTTATACTCTCACAAAATTATAATCTCACAACAGGAGATTATTTTTCAACGCTAACTTATACTCTATCTTTTGTTTCACAACATATAACTAACTTATACTTTCAGTGCAATACTCTCTATCAAACTCAGTCTTCGAGGGAGTAGCATCTGTAGTGATCCATTGATGGCTACTACTCCAAAGCTATGTGTCTTACCAAAGCAAAGAAGACAATAGAATCAATGAAGTCTTCTAGGTTGATTGTCAAGAAGGAAGAAACAAAATATATGGTGACACTCAAAATAGTGTTTCTTCTCCTGGGTAAGGTGGCAATGTATTTGTTTAAATTGGTTAATTGTCAAGAAGGAAGAAACAAAGTATATGGTGGCTCTCAAATTAGTGTTTCTTCTCCTAGGTAAGGTGGCTATGTGTTTGTGTAAATAGGTAGGGTAAATATAGGATTTTCTTTGTATAAAACCGGTTTAAAACGGGTCTAAAATAACTCACTTACACACAGACATTCGAACGCCCCTCAAACGTAAAGTTTATGCCTCTGGACATTAGAATGCTCAGACGAACGCAACGTGAACGCACCTCGCAAACTAGTTTTGAGGTGCAATTTAAAACACTTGTAACATTCTTGTCCCTTAGCCAAATCATGCGTTCTTTATATGTACGTGATCGTTTTCAAGTTTACTTTCCAATGACACTGACCTCATATCAATCAGAGCTCTAAATCTTCTGGAATGTCCAAAAGAGTGAACGTCGTTCTGATATCTCAATCTGATGTTGTCCAAATACTTATTCAATTACTCCGAGATATTTAAGACTCATTAAAACTCAATTGAACTTATTTTGTTACAGAAGTTACCAATATACATGGAACTAACACCTACTAACTAAACAAATTCATTGCTGATGAAGATTTATTCGAGAGGTTAATTTTCTATATTACACTTCGAACGAAAAACAACTGTCAACACAAAGCTTCATCGGAAGATCGGTAAAGGATTTCCTTTTTTTTTTTGTTGGCCGTGTTTGACAAACAGTGAGGTGAGGGAGATTATTGTAATACTCTGGGTGTGTGGGGAGCACGAAACAAGACATTATTCCAGAAAGCATAAAGATAAGCCTAGCTGTCACATGATCCAAGAGGTGGCCAGAAGTGAGAAGAGCAGCGAGAGCAGAGTCTAGGCGAAATACATGGTGCCCTCCCGAAAAGGGGATGGTTCCCTTTCAAGGTTAACGTAGATGCTTCGATACATCACGGGAGGAATGACTTTGAGGGGTCTAGAAGTTTAATCGTAATAAAATGTAAGGTACTGGTCGTAGTATAATATAATTTTTATAATCAATTTATTATTTCTCAATTTATGAAGTAGTGAAATGATAATAAACCTTAATTATTATATTATAAGGTTAATTTGGTCATTTCATTAAGTGGTTAGGTAGCTGTTGGATAGAAATCAGGAATCCATGTGTTTATTTGAGAAAACGTGAAGATCAGGTACCATAATGTTAATACCCAAAAACAAAGAGAGAGAGAGAATTATAGCAGCACTTCTTGCTTATTATGGGTTTTTTTGATACTCCATAAAAGAATTCTATTTGCTCATAGATAGTGTTTGAATATCAGGGGCTGCAAAGTAAATCTACATAAAGTCAATTGAAGTATCTAACAATTTAACTTACTGTAGATAGAGTTGAAAATGAGTAGTATGGTAGCTGATGATGTAGCAGCAGCAGCAGTGAGGCAATTGTGCTCTCAACTAGAGTTGGAAATCGATCTCGTTGAGATAAGATTTTTCAATCCCGATCTTAATATGATTAAGAAATTTGAATAAAAAAATTATTTCGAATTCCGATATTTTAAATCTAAGTGCCCCCACTATGTTTGTTGATGGATATTGTTTCCTATTAATGTACAAGGGTCTGGCTCACAATCTTATTATTATTATTTTTCACAGCTGGCAAATAAATAACAAGTTAACACTTATGTTATATTTGGATCGATGGAATGGATGATTTTTAGTAGAATGTAACTCAATGGAGAGGAACGGAGTGGATGATTTTTAGTATAATGTAATATTCCAAAGTATTTTTCGATAAATAAAAAATAATATAATATAAGTTTTAAAGACAATTATGCCTTTTTAAATTCTAAAAATAATAAAAATAAAAATAAATATTTTAATATTATTTTTTCAATAGACAAATTTATCTTCACAAATAATATTATTTTAAAAAATTACATTTCATTTGCAATCCAAATCGTTTCATTTGCAATCCCTGATTTGGACGGTTCATTTTCAATGATTAAATTTCCCTTTTTTGTTACACTCCATTCCATTCACTTCCATCAGTCCAAATAATGAATTTTAAATATTCACGAACATTCCGCTTCATTCCCTCCTACCATCAATTCAAGCATAGCTTTAATCTTTTTTTTTTTTCCACAAAAAAAAAGGATGTTTTCATTATTCAAAACTCAAGATTAAACGGATAACAAATTAACACTGCTATTCAAAGTAATGAAAGATTGTTTTCCAAGTTGAATGGTTACTTCTTGTTTTCAAAAGGAATATGAAATTTATGCAGCTCTGCCAAAGGATTACAAATTTGCTCGAATGGAAATTAATGAGATTTTGATCTAAATAAATAGTTTTAAATCCATGAACAACTTGGGAAAAATTAAAACAAAAAATAGACAATAAACATTTACTCACTTGATCACTTCAAAACCTTTTTTCCCTGCTGGAGGAAAGTAATGTTGATGAACTCTATATCACTTGGATGATTTGCTCTTCTTTCTTGACTTTAGTTTCTTCTCTCTACCAGATTCCTTTTCAATTGGATGATCATCATCTAGCAAGTGTTGGTAGTCTTCAAGACTTGCAAATGGCGATGCTCCGGCTTTTCCACTAGACTTCTTTTTCCGTTTTCTCTGATTAACTCTACTGCCATCTTCATCAGTACTACCGTCATCCACATCTCCAATATCAAGTTGTACATCACCGTCATCATCTTCATTATCACTGATATGATTAGCAATGGCATCGAAATCTTCTCCATCCATCTCAGCATCACTTGCATCCTCGACCAAATCTTCATCATCATCTTCGTTAGCAACTTTGTCCAAGTCATCATAATCATATTCACCATCTCCTTCCAATGAAAGGTCTGTGGAATCCAACATATTGTCAATCTCTTCATTGTCACTCTCATCGCCACCCTCCACATCATCATCATCACCGCCCACGTCAAACAACTCTTCTGTCGCATCATCCTCTGCTTGTTTCTTCTTTTTCTTCTTTGGTTTCTTAGTTGTGTTCATTTTGTTCATATAGAACTTGTGGAAGACAAGATCTTCTGGGGGCACATCCACTTCAGCCAGAGAGAGGATCTCTTGCCCAATTAACTGGTGGTTCATATCAAGCTGCAGAAAAAACAAGGCGTTTTCAGCAACATAATAGACTGGTAGCCACCATTTGTATATAGAAATGTAAAATCTGAAGATATGAAGTAAGTGTACTAGAAGAGTAAAAAGCTGACCTTCTTGGCAGGTTCAATTTGAGAACCACCATGCCATGCAGTTGGCTTTGGTTTTTTCTCCATGAACTTGTCTAGAAAAGCAGTTAGCGTTAGATCGCTTAATGGATTTCCATTGTATACAATGTTGGCCCCAGAAAGAAGAGTCCCAGCCATGGTCGAAACAGATGGATGTGCATGTGAAGCAAGTACCATCAGCTCCCACCAGCTTGCACGATCAGCATTGCTGTTGGTTCATTGACAAACAATTAAGGCATGAAATGGAACAGTAAAAAATAGAATCACCTAAAAAAATACTCTATTAACCAAACAAAAGGAAAGAATAATTATAAGAGCAATTGATTCTGCTGTTCAATTGCTTATCTACTATGCTTCTGATAGTGATACAAATTACAAGAGATGAGTTATCAAATTACCACTTCAATCTCTTGTCACACGACATATGTTCTGACAACTATCAGTGGCAACAAGTATTGTGTTTGGTGCAAGCAGAAAGCTTTAGAAGAACAAAAAGACCAGGAGGAGAGTCAGAGGCTATTGAAATGAAATATACCAGTAAGAAGGTTCTCTGTGTCGCGGATTATATCCTCCAGGCAGGGAAGACTTGGAAGATGTAGAAGGTTGGTGCGCAACATGATTAGATGGTGTTTCTGATTTACGAAGGTCTTTTGGATTGTCTCTAATGATAAATTCCTCCGGATCATCAGAAACATCTTCTTCAGAATCAGATGCCGGAATGTCTTCTTCATCTTCTGAAGATTCACTGTCAGATTTTCCATCCTCAGTGCCATTAACTAACTGGACATCATTTTCTTGTTTCTTTGATGCATTACTTGGTTCATTTTCAGCTTCTTCTACAACATCTTCAAAATGTTCAAGATCTTCATCAACTGACTCATTCTGGAGCACCATATTCCTACAAGCGGAAAAATTATTAATAAAGAATCCATTAAAT